>CABFOW010000531.1:224544-250482 GCA_902141385.1 Timema californicum | reverse complement strand
TAAAACAATTTGAAATATTGAAATACTTATATATATATATATATATATAGTCGGTGAACACTAAAACAAAAAATCTTAAATAAGGTCATTGTATTTTGTCAAAGTAATTAATTCTCATCGAAAACAATCAGTTTAAAACAAATATGAGATTTAATTAAAAGTATTATGGAATCTGGCCGCATAGCGTGCTAGTCAAATCAAAATAAATAAACACTTAAGAAAAATTAAAACAAAATAAAATATAAATCGACAGAATTAAATTGTTTACAATATATTACTTCGATTTTGACAAAGAACACTTATGTCAAATTTCATGTTTCTAGCTCAACCAGCTTCGAAAATACGTGTACCCTTTAAGAAATCTACCAACCCCAGCTTACGAATTTCAAAAATTCGACGGACATATTATTTCTTAGATTTTTACAAAGAGCTCTCATGCCAAGTTTCACATTTCGCCATATAAATAAATACATAGGTCCTAGCATAAAGCAGTGTTGTTGGTGTCGGAAATGGTGGTTTACTAGCTGTGCCGGGAGGGAAAAGGATACAGGGGTGTATCCTAGATCCTAAAATATTAAATATTATTTTTAATCAAAGATGTGTGGCTTTGAATGTAAAATACTACATTAAGAGCCTAATATGAATGGAAAAGTAATAAATAGTGTTTTAGAAATATCATCTACTTTCTCAAAAATGTAATCTACTTGTACCTACTTGTAAAATATATATAGCTTTATTGACATATGCTACTATATTTAGAATCACAGATTTTTAAAAAATTCTATATATAAAATAATACCAGTCGAACAATTTATGCTCAGCTTCCTTTGGGGATTAATTCCCCTCTCTTTCCGAAAATATCCCTCATAATTCATTTTTATATTCTAAACCAGAGATTGGAAAAACTTGTCCGACCAGTGTGCCACTCAAGGAACTTACTAGTTTATTGTATCACCTATTATTTAAGTTTTTATAAGGTTGAATGGAAGGGATCGAGAGAAAGAGCCAGGGTTTCTGCAGTTTTTATGGCAACACTTTTTTTGGGCCAAAGTAAATTAAATATTGCTCTAGTGCAAACACACAATTTAATTTTATTCAAACGGTGACCTCAAAATTTCTTGAATATTAGTCAAGGGTGTTCTGGAATTTAATTACAGCTTTTTTTCTCTTCATTTAAAAAGTTTGTTAGATGATGCCGCCATGCTCATGGCAAATATTCAACAACTGTTGATATCCACATGAGAAGAAAATTAAACTATATGTTTGTATTGGAACAAAATTTTATATTTTGTCCAAAAAAGTCTTGCCATAAAAACTGAGAAAATATTGGCCATTTCTCGCGTCCCCCCTTCTATCCCACCTTAATGAGTCTTTAAAACCAAAACTTTTTTATCTCCGCGTCTTACATTGTGCAGGCTTTAAGTATATTTTATAATTACTCTAATGGAATAGGGGTAAGGAAGAAACCATTTTAGAGATAATCCACCAACATTTGCTTTAAAGGAGAGTGGGGAAGCCCTTAAGGGAAAACCACCTTTAGCAGGCCCATTTGTGATTCAAACCCCGATCTCCTTGTCATCAGCATGCCGGTCTAATGTTAGATTGACATATTGCATTTTGATAGGCGTATATTATATTTTCGATTCAAACCGTGTTGTCTTCAACAGCACAAAAGATGCACTTAAGTACGAGCCAAGAAGATTTTTAACCGTTGATCTCAATTAGTACTGTGTGACATGACATGACTGTCAAAATGTTATTGACTTCAGAAAATTATACCACGTTGGGAAAGGTTTTATACAATGTTTAATTTTTCATATCGGTGAACCACCCAAATTGTGTTCGCGTGCCATAGATTGGCAATCACTGGCCTATACTGACATCACGATTCACGAGCCCTTACAGGTAAAACCATCACACTCATACAACAATAGCCTAATTAGAACAGTACAGGTAAGAATAATTAAAATTATAGTGAAATTTGCGGAGTAAATCTAATAAAAGATCATCTAAACTCTTTTGGTGCCTCTGCTTCCGTTTCTTTTACAAGCCAGGTGTCAAGCGTAAAGTTTTTTTAAAGTCTTGATGTTCTTATATAATTATTAAACAAACACTTATATTTATTGCATTAACACAACCAACAAGCCATTAATATTATACTACTGAATCCCTTTACCAAAACCACATACCGACACAACACACAACATTTAACTACACTCAACACTATACTAACTATTAGTTTGGTGCTATTCAAATTTTGTAAATGTATATTCATATTTACAAACTAGTGCTTTGCGTAAGTAGGTATGTTTAAAGAGAGGATGGGGGAAATCCAGGTATTCAACCTACATAAGCTGCCGACTTTATTTGTGATAATTATACTTTTATTCAAGCTAATCTTTCTGGTTGCTGATTCATTAAGTAAGATCCTGCAATTGATAGCAAAAATGTTTGCCTACTATTATCGGACCCCCAAATTCAACTCCTACCAAGAAACGTCCTTTGTTTCCCATTAACTATTTGAATGTAGTCAAAAGAAAGTATTTAAAATGTTGGCAGGGCTAAATTTACAATTGGAAGTCTACAAGTTGTATCTTAAAGGCGAATTTTAAAATAGTAGCTAACTAGTATTTGATCGAAGGAATTTACATAAAACTGTAGTAAAAGTAAAAATATATATACCTTGTTAATTTTTTTTTAATATGTAGACCTCCCTTTAGGGTGGTACAGCAAATTTCAGAGGGTCCAGACCCCCAGGATCTCCACGCCTTCTACGCCCTTGCTTCTTACATTCTGTTTCACTCTTCACAAGCAATCATTTATTAGTATGGGTTTGTTTTAAAAAGTTTGTAGTATGATGTAGTAATATTTACAGTAAAAACTATCCGTAGCTTATTTTAAGACAAATTTTAACATCTTTACACTTTACTAACTTACATATAGAAGGGAGAATTAAAAGGGGAAATTTACACCATAATGGCGCCCATGACTAGGTCAATATTTAATAAATCTTGACCAGATCTATATCTCTAGTTTATTTTAAAATGAGGTGCCCTATTGAGTATTAGAGTAACTATATAAATACTAACAGGTCACATTGGCTTATTTATATTGATATATTATTAATAAGAATCTAGTAATTATTATAAATATACATTTTATATTTTTACTGAATACTCATTATTTTATTTAATATATTTATTGGACTAACTTTGTAAATTAAAATAAATCGTCTGCATTAAGATTACAGTTCAAAATAGGAGATTAATATTACATGTTATCCAACCTAAAGCGATTGGGTGATAAAATCTACACATTATAACAGTCGTCATAATATGTTAGAAAATAGTTAATGTCTACAAATAATTTAAAATATAACATTTATTTTATAATACGATTATTTCATGTATGCTTAACGCCTGATTTTGATTTTATAGAATAAATTATATATAAATTAATTATTCTTTATTTTAACAGGTTTGGTATAGCTATTTCAATACACTGTTTTTTTAATCGGCAGTCAAGTTCAACATTCTAACATGGCGGTAATGGAAGGCTCACTAAGTAAATGGACAAATGTAATGAAAGGCTGGCAATACCGATATTTTGTGTTAGATGACAACGCAGGACTTCTATCGTACTACACAGTGAGTTTTTCAATTTTTAAAAAATTTCTAACTGTGTCTACAAATTGATGTATAGGAGGGGCTGAACCTTACTGTCAAATTTTGAATTATAAGCCATAGATTTATTTAAAATTTAAATGTAGCATACAGTAGTGTACTTATATCTTGGCAAATTTAATATATTTTTGCATTTGCTTTGATGAAGATCTTTTGCTAGGCTAAATCAAAAGCTATCAGAGGTTAGTAAAGGCCCACACAAATCCTTTTTTCCGAAATAGGAATAGGTCTCAATATTTCGATTAATCTCTTAGAAATTTGCTGATCAATAATTTAGTTATGGACGTGATAGAATTGGCAGTTAAATATATGCTTGACATACCTAACCTTAATCTTGACAGTTCAGACTTCCTTAAATAGTAGGCCTGACTCTTTTCATTGATAATATATATATACACTATACTTTTTTTTTTAAATAGGACCTATGCTACATTAGGTAACTATTCTACTCATCTACCGGTTATCTCATAAATTAAGTGGTTAACTAGTCCCTTGTGTTGAAACAAAATAAACTTGAACAAAATATTTTGGTTTTCATAACTCAAATCAAGTAGCTACAAATATTGTGGGTCATAAAAAAACTACCTGTATCCTATTTTATCACCTTTATGTTAATATAAAATCTACTCATTAGTCATTATAAAAACTAAAAGTTTCTTCTGCGATAACATACTTAAAACACTTACATTTAGTAGGTATATCTGATTACTGTAAGCCTTATTGTTTTCTTACAACAGTCACAAAACACTGCTCAAAAAAAGATTTTTCACTATGTCTATTCCATTGGTGTCACGTCAGGGCACACAAGGCAAGCACTGCCTGCCTTTGATTGAAGATATGATCTGATTACCAAACCCTTCCTTCACCTCTGACAAGACATCTTGTGAATGTGGGGAATGCCAGGTCTCCACCGTGGTTCGNAGATATGATCTGATTACCAAACCCTTCCTTCACCTCTGACAAGACATCTTGTGAATGTGGGGAATGCCAGGTCTCCACCGTGGTTCGGATTCCAAGTTAAACTGTAGGTCCTTCATTTCATCTCACAATCACCCTACCATTACACATTAGCGTGAGTGCGTATAACCCGAATGGGTAGTAAGACGCGGTGTTAATAATAATAATGATTGAAGATATGTAATTATTTTATTTAATATTTGCAACAATTTTTTTTTTGCTAGTAATCATGTAAATGTAATTAGAGCATCAGTGGGTTTGAAAAAAAAAATCTCATACATGACAGTGACCATAACAAGTATGCAATACATGTACTAGACCTAATCCATCTAATAGTGGTTGAAATTCGATATTTGTCTGTATTTCATCTCATTGCTTTAGCTATTATAGTTCTTAATTGTGACGTCATAAGCTTTCGGAAGAGAGAGAAAGGGAAGAGCTCTGGATGCCAGGTAAAAATGCAAGCAGCCGAGCTACAACTTCTCTTGCCCGAAAGGTGATGACTATAACTGAAGTTACTACCACTCTTCCCCTTACAAAACATAGTGGGATGGTATGGCATGAAAGGGGAAATATTAATATATTATTGTCGAGGTACTGAACCCGTGCCTACGGATACACATGACACAATTTCTTGTACGTAAAGTTGTACAAGACATTTCAACCTGAAGATGGTGTCGTGTGAACACCAAAACTTGTACAAGATCTGCTTTTTAAAACTTATTGTATACAATTTCAGGAAAGAGAACGCGTCTTATATCAGCCATTTTTCTTGTACAACTTTTGAGTCACAAAAAAAAAAAATTGTGTGCTAGACAGTTACTTTAAAAAAAAAGTGGTTGTGAGAAAAACAGCTAAATGCTTGTAAACAAAAAAATAATTATAATTGAAGGCTTTTCTACTACGTGCTTGACACTTTGACCAGTGACTGAAGTCAGAATATCCCAGCGATGGGTCAAGGAAGAAAAAAACAACTTGAAACAACTCTCCCCATTTTCAAAAAAAGGTAACAGAACTCGCAACAACAAAAGCTGCATCAATACCTGTCAAATTCAGCTCGGGATTTGTACTTGTGACAAATTCTGCTTTTCTATTAAATTCTTTGATACGTATCTGAACACCATTATGTTGACCAACCATCATATCAGCATTATTATATGCTAGTCCTCTACAATTTTGAATACAAATTTTGTTTTTTAATATCAGCAAAATCATAGTTGAAATATTCTCAGTGCTTTTTACCTTTTGTTTCAATGAAATCAACAAATTATTCTACTAACTTCACTTTATTCCCATCGATCATAACGTAGTGCAAAACTTGACTTGTTTATCCTTATGAGAAGTACCAGGAGTGCTCTTGAATCTTATAGAAAAGTACTGTATTATTTTACTTAGTCGATAACTTTGCATCTTACCCTTTCTCCCAAAATTTCTATAAACTTGTTCTTAATAGTAGGCAACACATAGGATTTAGCAAACCTTTTCCTCAACTTGATTCTTAGAACATGTTCACATTGCACCGGATCATATTTCACCAACAAATGAACTAATTATAAAAAAATCTCCTCTATTTCACATTGGATCAGATTCAGCATTTATCTTATAATAAATTCCTTATTAATGATACCGTAAAGCTAAATTTTTTTTTAGCTAAGAATCTAATCATATCCAACAATCTTGAACATATTTTCCTCCACTTCACTTTGTTTTAACCTCTTTTTGTGCCTTTTTATCAATTGTTGCTCCATGTCAGATTATAATTTCCAACTTCTTCCATTGTATGAAAGCCCGAACATAGTCTATGCTGGATTCATGCTTGAATATTTTAGGATTAAGTTTCCACCATATATTGAGATATTATATACATATATTTAACTCAAAGTTGAATTTTATTTATAAGAATTTGAATAATAGGGAAATTTAAGTGTTTTGTTATATATCTACATTTTTTTTAGTAGTAAATAATAAAATAATTGTGTCTGACATCTTGTAGGCTACTACCCCGACAGAATAAAAACTTTTCTTTTCGTTGCAGTAGACCAAAAGTGGCGTCCCCGGAAAAGTACCGCCCAGGGCGGACCGCTACAATACTGGGTGTGGTAAACAAAAATACTATATCAAACAATCCCTTATTCAAATGATATTGCAAATTCTTGCCTTAGTGATTCATTTGGAATAAAACTTGTTTTGTGTTTCAAGAGCTTTCAATACATCTTTTAGTGACAACAGTTTCTATGGTTGCTACGATTTCTTTAAATACTTCTACATTGCTCATGCACATTCGTTCAATTGTTATTGTCCATTTGCATCATAAAGCCTTACCTAGTGAAAGGTGGCCATGCTATCTGATAGCTCATTATCTTAATTGATCACTCATATGTAGCTGACAATTTCCACCCCTCCATCACAGACTTTGCCTTAAAATATGAGTGAAGAATTACCCTGGGCATGGGAAAATTCCTGGATAGCTCAATGGCTAGAGTTTTGGCGTTATAAGCCAAAGGTCCCGGGTTCAATCCCTGTGTCCAAATGTCATTTTTCAATTTAAAAACAATTCATTTTCCATGCACACTTAACTAAAAATACACGATTAGCTAAACTGTGCACACAAAATATGTAATACATGCAATACTTCCTTGCATCGACTGTTCCATGTTTTCACAGAAGATACTAACAATGACATCTATGAGCCAAAATACAAATTATAAACTTGTTTGTTTACCTGTTTATATACATCAAAATGTGACATTAAAAAAAATCTTTATTCGAAACCTGAACATTGATTTTTTCTTAAGATAGTTATGTGGTTTCAGTTCATCGAAAAACGGTGGTTTTCAGTTTTCAGTAAACCACAGTGCCAAACTCCAGCACTTACTCGAATACAGTTGTATTCAAATGTTGGCCTGCAGTTATTTTACTAATACATCTGTATTGAATGTGACTTAACCGGCCCTGAAAATAGTTTGACTCTGACAACATACAGTACCTTAGAATGACTATGACTTGGCTGACTGTTTATGATACATGTAGATAAATTACAAAAATTAATAGTAGGACTATTGTTATGATTTCAACTCAATAATCAAACCACCCAATTCAGTGGCCAAACAGTCTAAGGCATCACTTTCATGTTAGACTGGCCTGCTGAAGATCAGAAAGATCAAGGTTTGAACCCTGGTCGGGTCTACTAAGGATGGTTTTTCCTAAAAGATTTCTCACCCTCACACACACACACACAATGCGCCCCTGTCCTCTGCCGCCTCCTCC
This sequence comes from Timema californicum, assembly GCA_902141385.1. Classification (NCBI taxonomy): domain Eukaryota; kingdom Metazoa; phylum Arthropoda; class Insecta; order Phasmatodea; family Timematidae; genus Timema; species Timema californicum. Next base: position 242,575 of record CABFOW010000531.1, on the reverse strand, counting down.
AATTACCAGAGTTGTTTTCACTCCTTCAAATCATATAATGTTTAAATCCTCCTAAGCTCCTCTTTGCCTCTCAACCTTTCCTTGACGATGTGTAGAAGATAGCTCCGCCTAATGATGTGTCTTGAGTCAGTTTGCACTGAAGATCACATCCAAAATGGTTCTCTTCTAACCCACTCTTCTTAGTACTTCATTTGTCACCCTGTTTGTCTTCCCAAGTCTTCTCCAGCAGTACATTTCAAAGATCACTCAAGTATTTCGTTTCCATCTTCCTAAGAGTCCAAGTTTCTGCAACAAGCTTGAATAGTTTGACATAATCACCAAATGACCGAAATAGGCCTAGTATGTCAAACTAGATCTTTAAATTAATTGTTATCTTTATTGCTGGGCACACAAACTAAAAATATCGTAATCCTCAGGATGATCCTTTTTTTTCTAAATGTTTCCTCACCCTTGTCATGCAATTATTGGCAAATTTCCTTTAAAATCTGCTTACTCATCCCTACCTAAGTTAGTGGGCTCCAGATTTTGATTGTCATCTTTTTTTGACACATCATTTACAATTCTCATGAGTACATACATTCTATTCATGATTCCATGGATCATGAAAAGGTTTTTATAGATAATTTATTTTATATCCTTTTTTTCATTTTAGGCCATATTTTCTTGGTTTGTGTCATTTTAAATCATTTTACGCATTTTGAGTTTCATTTTGAATAGGTTTAATAACTAAATACTTTATAATAAATATATTATAACTCCATACATACTAAATACTCAAACATAAATTTCTTTCAACACATCTGTAGGAATGAGGAGATAATGTAGGCCATGACCTTTGTATCCTCTTTGCTTTTATTGTTGTAACTTACACATTCCTGGTGATATACTGCAACTAAGATGGAAAGGGTGCTTTGGGAGGGCATAGCTATTACTCTTGAAGCAAAAATTCATAAATAAGTATTTTATATAACAGAATACAATAATTTACTTGTTAAAGGTTTTTCATTACACTTATTAATTTTTAGTGCCTATTTGGTAAAAGTGTGTGTTTAATTTAGGTGTGTGCATTTATTAAAACTTCATATTAATATTTTTAGGTCATTTTTTTATAAATTTAAATTAACTTTTTAGAATTTTCACTGTTATTTTATAGTTCATTCGTTGACCATTTTAGGGTAATCATTGTCCAGGCTCTCTTGATAAACTATCTACTTTAATGAGCTTGTTCCCTGAGCTCAAGATTAGTTTATATGTCATCTATCTGTAGCCTAAATGTACAGCATTAGTTTGACAATCATATATCTGATATGTCATGGTTATTTACTCCACAGCTGATAAGGATGTTTGCATTATCTCTCAACATTGTAGTGAACATAACCATTCTCATAGAAATTTTGTCTAAACTTATGGTGGTTACAGGTAGGGAAAATAGGAAAAATATGTAAAAGTCAAGGAATCTTTTTAATGTCTGGAACATGGTGGCTAAGACAATAAAAATGGGGAAGAGCTGGAAATGTCAGGGAATTCCTTGCTGTCAGAGAAAACAGGGAAAGTCAAGGAATTAAAAAAACTTAACTAATTCTGCAACTAAACATTTAAAACAAATTGAGAGTTTTTGTTTCTTGGTGTTAGCAAAATACCTTTTTTTAGATATAGCATTCTGCTAATATGAGATAATAGTACACAATTTGTTTAGTAACACATTTACACAGGGACAAGAAAATACTTAAATCATTAACTATTAAAAAAACTTATATAAGAATGTTGATATTTAGAAGCTGTTAGGATTTTTTTTTAAATATGTCATGATCAATGTAATAAACAGGAAAATTACCGTTCACCAATAAAAACTAAAAGTTGGTTTGGATTTTCTTAAATGCTGTCCGAAAAACCTGTAAAAGTCAGGGAATTTCATAATAAAGGTTTTTTTTAGCCACCCTGAGCGAATTTAGCAACAAATAAAAGAATCAAGGCATTTAGCCTCTAGATTCTTGTTTTCAAAATTTATTAATTTTGCACCTAATTGAGAGCTTTTTCCTTTGTTAAGGCTGCTTCCTCGGTTGATGAGAAAGTATCAATTGCTATCAAGGCACACAGCTTAAAATACAATAGTCTTTCTCACATTTTGGAACTACTTTTCTTTTCTGTTTAAGCTTATTCTCCCTTTCAAACTTTACCCACAACCACCCTTTCTATAGCAATGAGTAAGAGGGTAAAGAAATCTTAAGTTAAAAAGGAAAGCTTGTTCCTAATTCTCAGATATCTTAACATAAAGTGTCGTGAGTCCATAAAAAAATTACTGTATTTGTTAGAGGAAGGCTAAATTTAAGTTCTGCATATAAGCTTAAAAGTTGTTGAAAATGAGCTAATGTTACATTTTCATACTTTTTTAAAAATCTTATTAATTAAAATCAACATATGGGGTTGTTAAGGAAAATGAATGCTGTTGAAATCCTTAATACTTTATTTTGGTGTGAACCATAACTTGAAATAACGCATTGTAGCATTAAATAGTGTGTTTGAGCTGAACATCTGCACAGACATTTCTCATTTACTGAGGCTTTAGCAGCGAGGCTAATTAAAATATCTCGAAAACATTTGATACAAAAAACAACTTAAACAAATGTTGGTACTTGGTAATTGCTAGCTTTAAAAATGTGATCAATATAATAATAAATGGAATTATTGTGATTCGCTAAAAAAAATTAAAAAAACTATAAAGGGGTCAAATTAGGGAAAATTAAAAAATATATTCTGTTTAACATGGAAAATTCAGGGAATATAAGTTCTGACTCATGAAACTTTAAACATGAAAGCTGAATCAATACATCTTACTTACGTTTATAGGGCACCCTTCTTTAAAAAATATTTAGTTTTTATTTTGTTTAGGTGACAGAGTTAACAAAAATTGCTTTTCATTTCTTGTTAGACTTGACTTTTGTTAAAGCTTTACATTTTTCCAAATTAAAATTTTTTAAAGGCTTAGTGTAAAATATGTTTTAAAAAAAGAGTAGGGAATTTTTTTTTGGGAGGTGATAGGTTATTATTAAAAAGTAGTTATTTTATTATATGTGACAACATAAATTACAGACTTAAGAGTTGCATAGAGGAATCAGTGGTAATTTTTCAAAGATCACTTTGTTTTTGAAGACTCAAATGGGTGTTGATAGATATTTGTTGAAGTATGTAGTTAAAATTATTACCAATGGACATGGGTATGTAACAAAAATAAAAAATACTTTAACATTTCAAAGTGTATTTTATTTCACATGTTTTACATTTTGATTCTTTTATCTCTATTTTATTTCCAGGATAAGTAAACAATAGACTAGATCTTTTTAACATAATGTTGAATCTTCATTTTCATATAAATGTTTTACAATGAAATTCTATCTTTTTTATCTGTTTGAGTTACACGCTGATTACGCTAATGGTTTTATGAATTAAGAAGATTACTTTTAGAGTAAGTGTGCCCGCATTTGTGTGGAAGAAGAGAGGAACCATTTTGAAAAAAACCACCCTTGGTACATCTGACAGAGATTCGAACCTTAATCCCCCCATCATCGACAGTCATACCATGCTGCCATAGAAGCGGGTCTATAATTTTCTTATATACAAAGTTACCTCTGTTTTTGTTAACATATTCATTGTGTTTCAAAATTATCACAATACATCCAATTTATGGTTATAACTCTTTGCTCTTTGTCGTCATGCACATTGTAAATTCTGCCTCACATACTTTTTCAATATTTGCTCTACCATAAAGCCTTGTAGCTTATTCATTCTTTTAGATAATGATGAACACGATGAAAGATATTTGTCAGAACATTCAATGGCAATCTTTTTCTTCAGCTTACAACTTAATGCTATGCTAAGTCTTACTCAATTATTATTGACTCTAATATGTGCAACATTTTGAAAATAAATAGAAAATTGTTAACCTGTTTTTTTTAAATTGCTGATGAAAACCTTAAGATTAACAGCCAATTAATATGAGATAGGCCACACGAGAAAATATTATGATCAAACCACAAAACACATAAAAGCTTTTTGCGTTCTTTCCTGGACAACAGCAGATTTTAAAAGGATTACTTTTTTTTAATTTTGGTGTATTTTTTTAAAATACAGTAAAATGGTTTCAATGGTCTCAATTACAATGTTTTGTAAACTAGACTACAGAAAACTGCACTACAATCAGGGTTGCCACAAACAGGGAAATATGGGGAAATCTTGTAAGATTTTTGTGTATGGAAAAAAACAAGGAATTTTGTAAAAAAAATATTCTTGAATATTTTCAATTTAGGACATTTAAGGCCAACACCTTTTCTTACACGTTACCACATTAACCAATATTTCTTCTTTACATAGAAGAAAAATTAAACTGAATAACTAAACACGCTGATTCAAAATTGTCTTAGGGTTGTCTTCCCCTTCCTGGAACATTAGGTTGCTAACAACTTTACATGATTTCCTGTAGAGCCCAAATTATCATGTAAAAAAATTGAATTCTTTCTAAAAGTTCTGTAAAACTCAGGTAATTTTGTTGTAAGTAATAAAAAAATTGCAACCCTGAATGACATAATGTATTGTTCGAGCTGTATTCTTGGGGTGAAATGAGCTCTTCGGATGTTTGTACATTATACAACTCTTTGAAGAACACAATATGGTAAAATGTTCATTCTCAGTGGCTCTTGTCCTGGGGTCATGATGTTGCAATCACAATACTGGATGGAGTGGCAAAGAGCAGAGGACAATATTTAATAGAGGGGAAATAGGAGAGGAAAGCTAAAGGAACGTCCTCCAAACAACTTCTCAAGATGATGGAATGTTTAAATAGTTGTCGAGAGAGAGTCAGTCGTTAGAATTCTCTTGCCTCTTAAAATTCCTCACAGAGGGATAGGGCTGTATAGATTCTTGAAAAGTCTCTTTGCAACAATGATCATTTGCATTTAGGCAATACCTTAGGTTTAATACACTATTAGCACAGATATTAAAATGTACTGGTAGGTCTCTTTAAAAATAGGTTTGGATAACAACTTTCTTTAGTAATATACAACAATTGTGTCCGCTGTAAGTATGTGTTTTTGTTTGCTTTGTGACTTTCTCATTCTTGTTCCATCCATTTGCTATTAATTATTGTCTTTCTAATTCCTACCCTATTATATTAATAAAATAACCTTTGTAATCAATAAGGAATATTTTTTTTTAGTAGAGACGAGTCTCTAGCTCTGATTTAACGACAATTACCTAGTCTATGGTCTGGTATTGAATTGACTAGCTTCCAATAAAAGGGTTGCCTTTAGAATTTGTATCAGTCCTTTTTGGACTTATAAGCCTTTTGGTAGAAATCGTAGAAGAGGTAGAACACGAGGAGGACATTGGGGACAAAGACGTAGGGGATGATGGTCGGTATCTTGCAGTCGGGATTAAACATTTGCATTGAATACAGCAGCACGATCACAAACTGCACCTGCAATTGAAACAGCACAAATCATTGAGATATCCGAGTTGTTTGGAGTGTATTCAAACACCATTTGAGCAACCATATTAGCCCAAAGCCAGACCCAGATATATACACTTTGAGGACAAATAAAAGTAAAGAACATATTGTTAATGTATCATTTACAAAATATGACGACTCCCTTTTGACAGATACATTTTCGGTCCTCGCTGAAAGTTTAAATACTCATTTTATGTAGATAAGAATGTATGTACTTGCCATTTGTATGATTGTGAGGTACCTCTTCACCTTGTTGATCCGGCGTTGCATCCGAGGTCCCATAAGTGTGAGTAGGTAGTAAGTGTACATGAGCACATGGACCATCGCGTTCAGTATCATGGGAAATGTCACAGAGCCACCTGAAAATAAAAATAATGCCAATATAATTAATTTACTGTGACACAGATTAGCAATTTGTAAGAGCTTTGTGTACTCTGGGCCATGCTCTTTTGATCGAGCTAACCAGGCTCTTATTTATCTCCAATAATTTCTCAGTCTTAACCTTCCCTCCTCCTCCCCCAACCCAATTTTTGACCCCCAGACCTGACAATACCATATAGTTCAAATAGACAACTATAGCTAAACTAATATTTATTGGCATCTATCTCACAATTTTAAATGTTACTAGATATACTTTTATGTATCCACATTATTTGAATGAGTGTATGTATGAGAATACAAATGATTTTCTAATTCTCTGACTTTAAAAATATATTTGTCTTAGATTTATTGATATGTTTTTATATCTTAAATAAAAACACACACACATATCTATATATTTATTTATTTAAGATTATATATATATATATATACACACACACACATTAAAACTAAGACATACATTTTTATTAATCTGCTAAGTTTAAGAGATGACTTAACACTTTAATTTTGACAGCTAATTAAAACCACTATTACTATTAATTATAAGTGGGGTACATTTGCAACTGATAATAGTGATGTCACTTTTAGCAACTAAGATAAAATATAGTAAACTATTTTTTTTTTCTTTCTAATGCTGGTTATTATACATTTATTCAAGGGTTTCGACCCGTCCTCTCAATAGAGAAGTTTCGTTTAGCAACATCATAACTCTGAAGAGTAATTCTTAGCTGATGTTGACAACAGTAGAGGCTGGTTCTTAACATTTATGAAAGTTACTAAATTTATTTTTGCATATTCATACATCAAATCATGTGTTAACTAGTCATTTTGTTAGCTGTCTTTTTTGATAGATATTATCAATATCTATAAAATAATACTATATAAATTAAAATAGTTGAATGTTATTAAATTTTGAAGCAAAAAATATGTTTGTTTCTAAAAGGCCCATCTTATTATTACTAGCACCGCGACTTATACCTGTTTGGGTTATACGCACTTGCGCTAATGTGTAATGGTAGAGTGATTGTGAGATGAAATGGAGGACCTACAGTTTAACGTGGAATCCGAACCACGGTGGAGGCCTGGCATTCCCCACATTCACAAGATGTCTTGTCAGAGGTGAAGGAAGGGTTTGGTAATCAGATAAATCTGTGCTTGGACTGAGGATTGAACCCCGGCCGCCAGCACAGAAGTGTGACACCTTACCCCTAGATCGCCAGGTCACCCCCCATCCTATTAAAATTGGACTGAGCATGTGGTAACATTGTAACATTTACTGCCGTGAATATCTTGTCAAGGAATAAATTTGACATTTACCTGAATTGATTAACATATGAACTATAGGACTCATATAGTCTGGTTTTCTGCTGACTAAAAAAATAAGAAAATACACGTGGAAAACCTTTCTTAATGCACCTGGTTGAGATTCAAACCCTGACCTACCTGTCAACAATAACCAATTATAATGCGAATAAAACACCCTTTTCTATTCCATCACCCTTTTGAATACACAACATGGTCTAGGGGTAAGGTGTCGGACTTCTGTGCTGGGGATCCGGGGTTCAATTCCCGGCACAGATTTATCTGATTACCAAACCCTTCCTTCACCTCTGACAAGACATCTTGTGAATGTGAGGAATGCCAGGCCTCCACCATGGTTCGGATTTCACGTTAAACTGTAGGTCCTCCATTTCATCTCACAATCACCCTACCATTACACATTAGCGTAAGGGCGTATAACCCGAGCGGTTATAAGACGCGGTGATGATAATAATAATAATAATACACAACATATAACTCTAAAACAGTTTAATATCATATTGCAAAAATTGCGTGAGGTTGAAAATGTGATAATTTTCATTGTATAATTTAATCAGAATGATTGATAGAAGTTTAATGGAGTCTTATCTATAGCTAATAAAAATTCATGTTCATTGGTGGAAACCGATTACAAATCTATAAAACAGTTTTGTCACAATCTTTAATTTTGTAATAGGCCCCTACCATGATTTTATGGTTGAACGAGTTTTGACTGGCCCCTTTTTAATTGTAATCAAAAATCCAAATTACATTTTAAAATTAAATTTGTATATTTAACTTAATGTTTAAATTTGTATATTTAACTTAATGTTTAAATTTATATTAAAATTTTTATACAAAGAACAAGATTTGTTTTACATACAAAATAAATTAAGTTATTAAAAATATCTAGCAGAATTTTGCTAGAAATAAACTTTTAGAAATCACACAATTTTTTTTATTAGTTTTTATTTAATTACCATTCAATATTATATGCCACTATCAAAAGCTGTAAATAACCTTACTTGATGTATGAAATGGTGAAAGTAGATCTAGTAATTATACATGTCAAATAAGGCTCTTTTATGAAAAATAAACAGTTGATTATGAGTCACTTATTTAAAAAAAATTGGCCTCCACCGTGGTTCGGATTCCACATTAAACTGTAGGTCCTTCATTTCATCTCACAATCACCGTACCATTACACATTAGCGTAAGTGCGTATAACCCGAACGGGTAGTAAGACGTGGTGCTAATAATAATTATTATTATTTAAAAAAAATGTTTATAAAAAAACACCTCTGGTTTCCAAATCACGAACCAGAACAAACCTCCTTAAACCAAAGAATAATGAATGCATGTAATAATCCAATAAACCCAGTTGACCTTCCCCTGGAGGACTTGGGTCATTGCATACGCATTTTAAAGGCTTTGTTCATGACAAACAAAATTTAAGATGACGCAAACAAATTACGATAATTTGTTAGTGCACCACCATTGTTGCCATAACTTGTTTATTCTCCGTTTGAAACTAAACTTTGACATTTATTAAGGTTACAAATCCGAAAAATTAGTTTCATTATGTTTAATTTTGGTCATTAGTTTTTTGGGTCTACACTTAGCTTGTTCAGGTTTCGAATCCCTGACCTAGACTTAATCTTTCAATTAAAACCATATGGGTACTATTTATTTAGTAGGCTTATTCTACCATGTATTAATATCAAATTATTTTAACAGTTTTTAAGAAAACAGAACTTTTAAGCTTTCGTTGTTTCGGTAAAGTGTACATTTATCTTTAATGTGAAGCTCACATAGAATTAAATAAACAAGAGTACCTACACTGAATTTTTTTCCATTCATTTGAAAAGTTTAATAAAAATATAAGTAAATGCAGATTTTAAAGAATAATTTGCATTCTCTGTTCTGTAATAAAGATCGAACAAATGAATGCCATTTGTTATTGAGAAATTTAATACAAACTTTTATAACTGTTTTTGATCAAACTACATTTGTTTTATTTATTTTAGATTCAAGAAAATTATATATATATATATATATATTTTCAATATAAATTTTACATATGTTAAATATCTTAACACTGCGTAGCCCCTTTTTAATTATGACATTTCTAGAAAATTGGCACAACCTATCCTCTGGATTAAACGAATAAAAGTAAAACAAAACATTGATTCTACACCAACTCGTCATATACGCCCATTCTCCATAAAGTTTCTAGCTATAACTACCAGCAGTCTCACTAGATGGCAGCACAAACGCTATCTCAATTTCTTAAAATTAATTCTGTTAAATTAACTATTATTACTTTATTATAGTTAGCTCATCAATATAAAAAGTTTAATTAACTACAGTATTTATTAATAAACCATATGAGAGTAAAATAATTAATTTAATTTCAATAATACCATGATTTTATCATTTTATTAGAACGGAACTCACGTACAGATATAGCTTACAAAAATGGTTGGCAAATTGTTAGTTTTATTAATGTTAGCTTTGCGCAGTGGCAATATCATAACCAATGAAGTCTAACTGAGGTGTGATTATTGCTATTTGAAAACTTTTACCAATACCCCGCCAGCTCGACGTGAAATATCGTCGGGCTAGGCAATTTTTAATAATTCCTTCGGGAATTGATAATAAATCCATCATTAGGTCTAAGATTTAGAAACTAAACTAACAGGCATACCGTTTATCTGTTTTCATATTATTCAAGCCTACAGTCATTAAAATGTAAATATACTGAATTGATAGGCACTAGGCATACGGACTAAATTTCAAGTGCTAGTCTGATTGCGGTAATGCTAGGAGTCTAGGGTTAAATTCCGTATGTGTGTGTTTAGTGGAACTAGACCGTCTATACATTAGTAATAAAAGTACCTGGTAGGTACTTCGCGGATAAGTAAACTATCAACAGCGTGGATACATGGTGATACAGATGGAGAAATGATCTCTGGCTCTCCTTCTTCCGTAGTATGAAGAACCCCTGTAACAATGATTTAACAGTCTTAAGTACTTGCATCCCCGTATCGAATCAATATCCAAAGAAACCATCATTAGGTTATAATTTGTTTTTTTCTCGGTAATATTATTTTTTAAGCTCACACTCTGATAGCGTGACTAAAAGTTAATGTTTCGTTCAGAAAACAGCTATAAACGAAACAAAAAAAGTAATAATCAAACATAGTATTACTATTTTTCATATTTGTTAGCACAGCGTCATACTAACTGTTCGGGTTATACGCTTAGGTATGATTGGTAAGAAGAACATTAGAAGTTACAAAAATAATTTTAATACATTCACACATGAAGTCATGTTATCTGTAGCTGTCACTTTTGATATATGTTAGGGATTTTATATTTAAAGGAAGTGTATCCGCACTTGTGTGGAGGAAGAGCGGAAAGCGATTTTGTGAAAACGCCCCTCAGTTCATCCCACCGAGATTCGAACCTTGAGCTCTCCGTCGTCGGTAATCTAGTCTACCTCAAGAGTAAGGCATTAGACCATGTGGTCACCAAAGCGGGTATGTTCATAGTTGAGGCCTAATTAATTGACTCCTTTCTTACAGTCTCCGGATACAATTTTTTAAGAGGCCCATTTTATTAACCCAAACAATTATTTTTTTAAGTTTGGTATATCGTTTACTAATTTTGTTTTTGTGGTTGATTGATAGTACTGGAACTAGAGAAGGAACTCTTTTGGGGGTAGAGGGTGAGTATTTGAAATAGAGGCACGTGTTATCAGCACAGGCAAGGTGTTTTTCCATTTTGAATATGTTACGAAACTCGGAACCTGCTCGGATTCAAAGACGCATAGCAGAGTTCAAAAACCCCTATATTGTTAAAAGACGAGATTTGTTAGCTTAAAACATTTTGCTCACGCCAGATTGGAGAGTTAAGGTATAGCTAAAAATCTCATATTTTAAGTTTAATCACTTTGAAGAATATATAATTATGTATGTATGGAGGTGTATCGTAAAATTGGTTTTTTTTTCAACAATGTTTTACGCATATTTTCTCAACTTTGACGCAATGTTTGTCCCTTCAAGTATGTGGTGCCTATAAAGTGTTACGTCACATTCGTTCTAGTTATTAGCGACATTTCCAGCTCAAATATTAGATATCCCACTTTCGCATAACCTGCTTCGGTGGCCGCTTAGCCTAAGACGTCGCTATCTCAATAGACTAGACTACTGCTTACGAGGAGACCGGGCTTCGAATCACGGTGAGGTGTACCGAAGGGGATTTTTCCTAAATGGCTTCCCACTCTCCCTCTACGTAAATGCGGGCACACTTAATATAAATTCACCCTTCCTCATCTCTAATACATTAGCGTAATTAGGTGACCTGGTGGTCTAGGGGTAAGGTGTCGGACTTCTGTGCTAAGCGTCCGGGGTTAAATCCTCGGTCCCGGCATAGATTTATCTGATTGCCAAACCTTTCCTTAACCTCTGACAAGACGTTATTAATCACATCTTGTGGATGTGGGGAATGCCAGGCCTCCACCATGGTTCAGATCTCATGTTAAACTGTAGGTCCTCCATTTCATTTCATAATCACCCTACCATTAGACATTAGCGTAAGTGCGTATAGCCCGAACGGGTAGTAATATTTGGTGATAAAAATAACTAAACAGTTCGTACACCCGTAACGGTGGGCGAGAAATCCGAGACGGGAAGGTTAAGGCTCGAATCCCGGCCGAGTTATTTGAACCGATTGATATAATGATTTTGAACCGCACGGTTTGGCTCGTTAAATCCATTTAGTTGACAAATTACACTAGGAGACGGGAATCGAACCCGGAAACTTGTGTGACTTAGTGCGCCTATGTTCTAACACGTAGGTATCCAGGAATCATACCACTCATAGTTTAAGGCCAATTCTAGATGGACATATGAATTCATCAGCTATTTGGAGATACAGTAGGCCTCTTGAGACTAACTTGTAAAGCTCTGTGTAATAACCCACCCAATCTTAAGACTAGTTTTGTTTGTTGTGTTGGTACTCACGGTTTCAATGAAGTCTATAAGTTTGAGGCACATCTCATACCAAACCATGGCAGCCATCTAGGGACAAACGGGAAAAGTTGCTAGAATGAGTTCATTTGGAAAAAAAAACCTAACAAACTTGAATTAAAAAACAAGTACACAATAGTTTAGAAAATTATTTGTTTTCATCAAGATTTTTACTATTTACTGAACTGTATCAAAACATCTTAGAAAATAAAAATATACTATAATTTAATGTTAAGCCTGTTAAAACAAAAAATCCAGTTCTATTTTCTATTTCGAATTTTTGGTAATCGATTTGATCTTTTTTTTAATATGGCTTTGTTTTTTTGTTTTCGTTGCACAATATACGATCTCGAATTAAGTTGGATTCTAATTTATCCTACAAAGCTAAACTATAATTCTTGCTTTGAATGACTTTGTGATAGAAAGTAAGCCTTTTTAACATATCGTTTCTAATAGATTAGAAATGTATGGCGTCAGTTACTAACACGATTTCTTGGCTATAGAGCTATTCCAATATTACTATAACTCTGATACTCCACTTCTTACCCCATTATACTATAATTATTATTAACTACCCTATACGACTATAATTATTCTAATCCACTACCCCATTCGACTATAATTATTCTAATCCACTACCCCACACTACTATAGTTATTCTAATCCACTACCCCACACTACTATAGTTATTTTGATCCACTACCCTGTTCTACAACTATTATAATTCATTACCCCGTTCTATAATTATTATAATTCGTAAACTCCGCCTCACACTGTTACTATGGCTGTGGCTAATACACATTAGAATATGTGTGTATGTGAAGGTTGTTGCTAGACTAAAGCATATACTGCTCTAAACTAGACTGGGTCTACGTCAGGTGTTTTAATATATTCTGTTTTACTCATCCTCCAAGCTAGTGCCGATACGTTAGTTCTAGTAAAAAAAAAATATCCCTCGTCCGTTTCTCCACATCGATTCCACTGGCGAGGAAACCTTTACACTCCATCGTACAGTAGCCCCACGGCTTCTTTGGTGCTGACTGACAGCTCAAAGCTGACTTCTGACAGTCAACATTTAGATATATACCTAAATTTTGACTGTCAGAGGTGACAGCTGCTAAACACGTGTTTTTGCAGATCATATGGTTTGGTGTAGGGATACATAATTTGGTCTGGTAGCTTTTCAAAGCTGTCAGTAAGCACCAAATAAGTCGTGGGGCTACTGTAGTTAGTAGAGTAGGTGACAGCTAACAGAAGGTTCTCCATTGCAGACATTGTTAAAGTGTTATAAAACGATACTAATAATACTTCCAGCCACTGTTTGCAATAAAAAAAACCTTCTTTTAGTTGTTAAATACACTCCCACCGTAGATGATATATATTTACCCTAAGTGCCGTGGGGTGGTTTGAGAAATCCGGTAGATGGCACCCGAAATCTAGGTGATTAGCCCAGCCTGACGTCAGCAGCTGGAACACAAAATATGGTTTGGAAAGCTTCGTCATCCAACACAAGACTTGACTGGCTAAAGTAAAAGACACACGACAATCATGGGTGCACCCAGAAATTAACATGATGGAAGTTGTTCCGAGGAGCATATCTCAAAACTAACATCTGTACATTTTTTACTTTTTAAATAGGATTGTTAGGGCTATTTTAATGCGTTTAGTGGTAGCTTTTGAATAACATGACTCAAGCCTGTTCTTAAGATGTATAGTTTGTTTTACTTCACATGTTTAGAGCTAATATTAACATTATTTGCAATCTCGGGAAGGAAGGAGTGGAGGAGACAACGCCCCTCGTCTCCCCCCCCCCTCTTTTTCCTCTTCATATGCCTCTGGGGACAGTTTTCTTTCTAGCACAGCGTCTTACTAACGTTTCGTGTTATAGGCCTACATGTATGTATCGGTTACGCTAATGGTTTAAGGGATTAGAAGGGCTATATTTAGAAGAAGTGTATCCGAATTTTTTTGGTGGGAGTGTGGGATACAATTTTGGAAAAAAACACCCTCAATACACCCGACCGAGATTCGAACCTCGATCTCTGTCATCGGCATTCTAGTCTACTGCGAGAGTAGCGTGTTAGACCACAGTCACCGAAGCGGGTCTGGTGGCAGTTACTAAATTTATATACTCATACGTCAAGTCGTGTGATCGGTGGCCATACGGTCTCAAGCAGTGGTTGGCAACCTACTGCCCGCGGGCTGAATTCGGCCCGCCGACTAATATCTGGCTCGTAAAAGATTTTGTAAAAATGTATGTACCCATCGTCTACCCTTTAAGTAGCAAGCGTACTTTCCATTAATTCACTATGGTATAGCTTATAAGGTAGGGTCATGGTGTAATCTTTCAAGGTAAACCTGCTACAATTCAGGGTAAACTGAAAATACGTAACTCCATGACGATTAATACAAAGGTATTGTATGTCAGTTAGATGATACCATGTAAAAACACACACACACACACACCAGCGGCGTATCCAGGGGGGGGGGCCCGAGGGGGCCGGGCCCCCCCTGAATCTTAAAATGAAAACTCAGTGAGTAGCTTTTTTTTTAATTAGCACCGCGTCTTACTACCCACTCGGGTCATACGCCTATGTACTAATTACTCTACTTAAATCTATAAAAGGCACAACATCCAGCCCCCAGCCATTAATTTATTCACTGTGAAATGAGAAAACCACATTTCATCAATTATAAATTTTTCGGCCATGCCGGGAATCTAACCCGGGATATTTAACTCCGAAGGCAGAGACTTTACCGACTGAGCTAAAGGGTTGGTCTCGAGTAGCTGTTGGCAAGAAGTACGGTACAATTAGTATTCATAAAAAAATGGCTATAGTGGGACGCTGACGAATTGTAAAAATAGAATATTTTTTTAATCTGTTTAGTCTTACAATCTATTATTGAAACAATTGTTTTCTGTGGGAAACAAGAGCTACCTCTTCGTGGTCATCGGGATTTCGGACGTTTGTCCCTAGAAGAACCGACCGCAAATGATGGAAATTTTAGAGCCTTGCTACGTTACCGGGCCAATCATGGAGACAACGTTTTGGCTGATCACATTCTATCTTCAGCAGGAAATGCTATGTATGTCAGCCCAATAGTTCAGAATGAACTAGTACACCTCATAGGGGTACATATCCAAACAGTAATTTTGGACAGGATAAAGAAATCGATATTTTTCACCATATTAGCAGAGGAAACAACTGATATTAGCCGAGTTGAGCAATTTTCATTTTGTGTTCGTTACTTTGATGTTGAAATCATGGATATCAGAGAAGATTTCCTCACATTCGTCCCAGTCTATGATATGACTGGTGCTGGCATTGCTGATACAATAAAATTACAAATTTCACGTTTTGGACTTGATCTTCAGAATGTGTGAGGCCAAGGCTACGATGGAGCCTCAGTAATGCATTTACTGGCGTGCAAGCAATCATAAAACGTAATTTCCCTAAAGCAATATATACTCACTGCTCATCTCATTGCCTAAATCTGTGTTTAAGTGACGCTACCAAAACACCTTGCATTCGCAATTGTTTCTCTACAATATCAGAAGTCGGCAGTTTTTTTAGGGCTTCAGCAAAGCGTGCCAAAGCTTTGAAAGATATTTTAGTGGCAACAGGAAAGGGAAATACTGTCCTTCACAAATACTGTGAAACAAGATGGGTGGAGAGACACGATGCTGTTTAAGTATTCCATGAATGTTTCGAGTGTATCATTGAAGCATTGGAGGCTATTATGAGCAACGAAGCAGAGTCAAATGGCAACGCTACTTCTTTTAACACATGTTTATGTAAGTTTGAATTTATCATCACTCTTACTGTTATTTCAAAAATGCTATCCATGACATACATAACATCGAAATATCTACAAAAAGAATCTGTAGATATAAGTTCAGCTTTGGATAAAATTAGTATGACAGAAAAGGTTTTTGCCGACGTGAGGAAATGTGGAAAAGAAGAATTTAAAAAACTGTTTCCCAAAGCTGGAGACATATCTCATAAATTAGAAGTTCCTATAAAATGACCAAGAACAGTAGGCACTCAGAGGTACAGACTACAGAGCAAATGTTGAAGCCGAAACCCCAGAAGAATACTACCGCCGGATTGTGTTCTATCCTTATCTGGACGAGATATTAGCTTCATTGAAAGGGGGATTTTCAAACCATAGGGATCTATTAAGAGGACTTGACTGTTTAATCCCAGTAAACGCTGTCAACAAAAAGTTTAGCGACTTGTTACCGGCTTTGGAGTTTTACAAGGATGATATGCAGCACACCAGCAGATATATATTGGAAGCGGAAGGAGCCTTTGGGCATCACACTGGGAAGCTACAGACTCTCCAAAGCCAAAGAATGCTGTCGACACATTAAAATATTTAGATCGAGAAATGTTTCCCAATCTGACAATTCTATTAACAATTTTGGCAATAATACCAGTGACCACATCATCCGTTGAAAGATCATTCTCGACTTTGAAGAGACTGAAGAATTACCTGCGCAACATCACAGGTGAAGACCGGCTAACGTCTTTAGCTTTAATGACTGTACATAGAAACATAAAAGTGAATATCTCAAAAATTATCAATCACTACAATCAAAGCAATAGAAGATTCTCTTTCACTTAAGGATTTGTGACTCTGTGGCTTGTGCTAATAGTTTTTATTCACCTTATTTGGTTTATTTTTTTGACACTATGATTTCCCAAGATTTTTAATGCCAGTGTTGATAATTTAATCAATATTTAAACACTATTTCTTTCATTTGTATTAGTTTTATTTAAAATTACTACTATGCTAAATACTATTTAACTATTTATAATTATAAAGTTAAATAATAGCTTTAAAAATTGTTCATTGTTACCATGTGTTAAGAATTATTAAACATAATTCTAAATTGTATTAGCCTCCATATTTTATTTTATCCTTATACATTTATACAACCTAATGTAATGACCAAAATAAATGCCTAGTATTCCTCTTACAAGCTACATTACTGGTTAGTGGTTTATAATTATTATGAATAATCCAAAACTATGATTATTGCTGAGATTTGATAAATACAGTTTCTTTACATATTTTCAAAAATAGGCTTTCAGATATTGAGGCCCCCCCCAAACTTGAATCCTGCATACGCCACTGACACACACACACAGTCCGATTTCGAATGGAAGAAACTTTTTGGACTAATAAAATTTACTAAATCAATTTTTAAAAATGTACACGTCAAGTCTTGTGAACTATGACTGTCATTTTTGATATAAATATTATCATTACCTATAAAATAACCCTAATTACATGGTAAAATTTTATCAAGACTGACTTTTAAAAAAAGTTTGTCTTTTCTGAAAGGATCTTCCTACTAAAGACAGACTTTTATACACGAAAACTTGGAAAAACACACAATTTTTGGTAAAAACTAGTTGTTAACTTTGAACAGAGCTATGTTATAAATACACATGGCTTTAAAAAATATTTTTTTGTTAGTTGTTGATTGGTACCGGGTTGATTGATCTTACTGCTAGACTTTCCTTAACAACCCCTTTGACCTGTTGTGGCTTTATGCTCACTTCATGCGAATGCCATTCTTTAGTATTTATTCATCCACCCTTCAGTAGTATGCATTAAACATATTCTTATTTTAAAATTGATTATTTAATTGCTATAAATTTTTGTTGTATAATACAGATATCGGGAACAATTTCTACCTTGATATTGACAGATCTTGACGTTGCATTTGTCCCAGCACGGGGCTGTAGCTAAAGGTATTAGCAGTTGGGACCCACGGCAATCAGTAAAAGCCCCCCCCCCCCCCCCC
>CABFOW010000531.1:187436-224532 GCA_902141385.1 Timema californicum | reverse complement strand
CCCCCTCCCACACACCCAAACACACTCCCCCAATCCCACCAGAGCAGTTGACTTTGTCAGATTTTACTAGAAACTTGTTACAGATAAATACAATACCTGTATAGTAAAAATATTGCCATTATGATTGTTACTTATAATGGTATAATGTTTGCTCACTGTATTAAACGTTAATAAAATGTTAAAATTTTTATATAACATATTACTTATAACTTAATATTTTTATTTAAAAAATAGCTTCTATAGGTAGTCCTATTTAATAGTCTGTCGTGAATAGTACACTCGATCGGGACTCGTCCCTTCATCGGCAGCCCAGTCTATTGCGAGAGTGATGAGTGATTAAAATATCTGAAAGGTGTTTAATGCGTTTATAAAAGTTGTCTTTTTTTTAGAAGTAATGGTTTAAGTGTAGTTTTTCGAGCACGATCTTTTCAAATTTTGTTCCTAATTACAACATACTTTATGGGAAAGTATGTAGGTTTGTGTTTTACCATTCATTTGCTCATTCAATTTTTTTTGGTGCCAAGTTTGAGCTTGGGCACGCTATATGAATCACCGCTGACCGATTTGCTGCGATGCGTGGGACCTGCTCTGGAAAACCTAGGAACAGCAATCAGGCGACTAAACAGGATGTGGTCCGGTAGACGAGCGATTAAAAAGATTGGTTTTCTCTTCACATTTCTCAATGTGTAAGCTCCGCGCAAAATGGTATTTGTCAAGTTTCTTTTGGTAGATATTTACTGCCCTTAGGGATGGCTGTGTGGTCTAAGGCGTTTGATTCTCATTGCACTGGACTTGGACGAGTAGGCCGCGGTTTGAATCTCCGCCGGGTGCACTCTGGATTGTTTCTCAATTGTATTTTATTTTTTATTTTCTCTCCGTTACAATGAGGGTACACTTCCTCCAAACTACCTACTTTATCCTACCCCTTTGATTAAACCCATTTTAACCCTTATGTTAAATGCACATTACACATTATATATATATATATATATACGGCTAATAATATAGGGCAATAGTATAGTCCGTCAAGGTAAAACTGATATCTTTCAGGGAAACAAAATGTAAAGCCGGATTTTGATAGGAAGTCCGCTTTAGACAACCAATGTTGATTGAAAGTTACTAAAATTTGAAATTCTAGAAACATATCTTAACTGATTTATTAATTAAAAAGTTCATCTTAAACGTAATTAAAAGCTTCCGATAATACTTCCTAATGGAGCATGGTTTAATCTAGCTTTACATCATTAATTAAACGGACTAATAATGTAAATAGGATTTTGTAACATGTTTTGTTTCCGCCACTGTGGCAACATGTGGTTACCGTTTTCAAATAACGGGCTTACTCTGAAAATCAGGGGTGTACATTGGTTAGACCATGTCCTTGTCAGTGGGTACTCGACTAATGAAAGTTTGGGGAGCACTGGACCAAGGTAACTTACCCCGTAGATGATGAAAGAGTTGGCGAACAGTTGGAATATATTGTAAGCGGCGATTATCTTCTTGAGGCTGTGAGGTTTCCTGTTCTCCATGAACTTGGGACCGGCCACCAGCACGATGTAGAGGTAGGCGACGATGATGGACACGAGAGGCAGCGGGCTGCCCAGGAAGGGCCATTGCTGCACTCTAGGGTCTGCAAGAGAACAGTCTGTTAATCGAAAGCTTGGGAAGGTGTCACATAAGGGTCATCAATGAACACGCTATTTTCTTGCCTATATTGCGATCCCCGCCCCACTGAGCGATTTTTAAAGAACATTTTAATATTTTAATAAAGAATGTGATAATAATTTGGGAAACTATAATTCTGCTATAATTTGAATAGATTAAGTTAGATATAATAATTATTATTAGCACTGCGTCTTACTACCCGTTCGGGTTATACGCACTTACGCTAATTTGTAATGGTAGGGCGATTGTGAGATAAAATGAAGGATCTACAGTTTAATGTGGAATCCGAACCACGGTGGAGGCCTGGCATTCCCCGCATTCATAGATATAATTGAAAAGAAACATTTATCAAGTATACAATATCAAAACATATTCAAAATATTATATAATCAATAATTCTTATGGAAAACATTGGATAGACAAAAGACAAATATACATACAATTTATGAACTTCACAATTATGACTTCAAATTAAGATAAACAATTACATGTTAAAATACATCTAAATTAACACAGTTAAGACATTTTAATACATTAGATGCTAAATTCAATAAAATGTGAGCCCATATTATAAACTATTTTGATCAGGATCAAGTCAAAGTTGGATGGTGCTGGAAGTTGTTTAGTTTGCAGTAGATAAGTGTGTTAATATTTGAGCAATTGAAATTAAAGGTTATGAAATTACTAAGAACTATTTTTTCTTGGCTGAATTTTGATATCTTGTTCCTTGATAACTGGTTTCTTTCGCTGCACAATTATTTTCTACTTGTTTTGATGCTTGCTGGCATAATCTTCAGGGCTAGTGAAATTATATAAGAAGTGTGTTGCAAGAGACACACAAACGTGCCAATACCTCTAGTTCTGTCCTCTGTGTAGAGGGTGTTTACATGCAGATGAGACAATCCCTCTAGTTCTGTCCTCTGTGTAGATAGAGGTGGGTGGTTTCAAACAGATGAGACAATCCCTCTAGTTCTGTCCTCTGTTTTGAGGTGGGTGGCTATATATACAGATGAGGCAGTCCCTCTAATTCCTCCCTCTATGAAGGGGTGAAACCAGGAGTGTATTCTTAGAAGAAGCAGTGGTCACATACATGTGGAATATACCCCATTTAAGGTAAGATGGTGGGGATTGATAGCTAAGGGCAGTATTTTTGTAGTTTTTTTTTTTAGAAAAAAACTGGCAAAATAAGGCAAATATTGCTCCAGTACAAACATAGAGTTTAATTTTATTAAAATGGTGACCTTAACGGTTTATTTTAATAGATGTCAGGGTTGTCCTGGAATTTAATGACAAGTTTTTCCCTCCATTTAAAATATTTCTCATCAACTGCTAATGACAACTATTCACAAACTGTTGAGATTATTTTGTGTTGACAATTAAACTATATTTCTACTAGATAAATATTTGATATATTTTACTGGGAAAAAATTGTTTGCCATGAAAACTGAAAAAAAAAGTAACCGTTTCTTGCATCCCCTTTCTTCCTTAAAGAACTTAAGTATGTGGTCCTAGATTAACAATAGCCTAAAAGAATTACCTAACACTTTTTTACTTCCCACATAAATTAAATCAAGTTACAAACATTAATAAGCACTATTCATTCTTAATAGTCACGGTGACTTAATGATGGCAGGTAAAATGTTAAATTATTGAAATTGTTTTACATTACTCTGAATTAAAAAAAGTGATACTATTATAGTACACTATTATATATTTAACATATTTATCAGAGTACTTGTGTTAAATTTAGTATTGCTCTTTATTTTTAATTTTCTTGTTGTCGCATCTCACTATCTGTTCACACTATCTGGTTTAAGTGGTTAAAATTTATATAAAAATGTCTGCATTGGAGTGAAGGGAGAACGGTAAACCATTTATGACCCCTGGAATACCTTACTGAGGTTTTAACCCCAACTTCCTTGTCACAAGAAAGACCAGGTTGACACTTTTGCCCATGTGCCCACTGATGTGTAATCAAATGGTTATTAGAGTCAATAATTACCCATTTCTGGTCAAATAGTCTTAAGGCAGCGATGGTAAAATTACAACCCGTTGTCTAAATATGGCCCACCAGTGTTTCCAATACAGCTTGCAGGATACATAATGTAAATGTGTTGTGTTCCGTTATGTTGTCACCCTGACCCTTAAAATTTAAAAACTTGGTAAATCATGCTCAAAAATATATGACAGTTTTGCATTATTATCTTCATGCGAACAAGGGTTTCCAATTATAAAATTTAGGATTAAAAACCGATTTACTGATGAGTATCTGTCTTTTCTCTTGAGAATCGCCTCCTAACATTTTAACCAGATTATTAAAAAATGCTAGAAGCTCATTCACAGTTTCACTCATCTCACACCCCATCATATAAATCTTCTGAATGAACTTAAAAAATACTAAGGCAGTGCTGCGTCAGGGGGGGGGGGTTACGGTGTCAAAGGGGTCAATTCCATAGGCCTCATGATCCAGGGAGCCTCATTTTACCCCAAAATTATTCAATTCAATTACATTTATTCTATATTTCGCATCATATAGTGTGTAGATAATTAATAGCAATAAATATTCACTTAGCAATAGGATACCATTCCAGATTCCTGAAAACCTTAACTTTATGTAATTTAAGATTTACGTTATTCGAGTAATGTGCTCAGTACAGTAGAATACGCCATCATTGTGCTACCGCTGTCGGTCCACAGAAAACTAACAGTGCAATGGTGCAAAGAGGAATTTACTTTTGCTGGCTTAATTGGATTGATGGTTCGCATTTAATAAAGTTCAGTCATTTAATGGGTTGATAAATATTCCATAAAACATGAGAAATTCTTAAGTAACATTAAGTACCGAGCACACATCAATATATTATAATGGTTTAGTGCTAAAATTGAAAAACTGTCATACCAAGGGGGATTGGGGGCTCGCATTTTTTTCGCCCTAGGCTCACATTTTCTTAAAACGGCCCTGCAATAATGTATTCATGTTTGTTATAAATTCTCACTGTATCTAAACTTATTCATGTCAGTCTAAAATGTGTGTATCATTTCTTAAAAATTAAATTTGAAGACAAATTAAATGACCTGTCTTTAAACTACCATTTTTTTTTCATTTGGCCCTCCTGTAAGTAAATGTGCACATCCCTGGTCTAAAGCTTCATTCTTGAAAGAGACTGGACTGTCAATAACAGGTAAATCGAGGTTTGAACCCTGGTTGGTTATACTGAGGATGGTTGCTCTTAAATGTTTTCCACCTCCACCTTCATACAAATGTTGGTACACCTCTAACTTTGACGTTTCTCATTCCTATTTTGTAAGTGTGTTTAACATATCGTCACCCGAGAATGCAAGTGTTCTATGTCAAATTTTTCACTTTTGTGTAAAAGAGCATTGAAGTTTGACCTTGTGTATAAAACCAATGTTACTAGAAGACAACTCGAGCTTGTATCTTCTTAAGTAATTATTTAATAGTCTCAATTTCACCACAGGTGGATCATTTGCATTCTAAATAGACGTATTCACCAAATATCTCAAATTTAACCATTTTGGAGATAGAACACTTGCATTCTCGGGTGACGATATATAATAATCCACTTTCGTGGCTGTAGGGTCTAACGCGCTACTCTCGCAGTAGGACAGACTGGTTCAAGAATAGAATCTCGATCAGGTGTACTGAGGCGGTTTTTCACTATACTTACACAAATGCGGGTACACTTCCTATAAATATAATCCCCAAGTCCATTAGTTCAATTAGAACATAAGTGTATAACCCAACAGGCAGTAAGACGTGGTGCTAAAAAAAACACATATTGTATTATTATATGTGTAAAACCAAAACTGGATTTTAGACGTGGTGAAAAACAAGTCAAAAATATATTGGGTTTGTTTCGTATACCAAATTTACAAAGTTTCACAAATAATACTTAAAACACCAACCTTATTAATGAAAAAATAATAAATTAAAAGGCATGTTTAATAGTCATTAGTGTTTGAAAAAAATGTGTTAAGAGTAGTAAAAATACATATCAGCTCGCGTTGGAAGAGGAAGCCCGTTTGTACACAGCGTTCTTGTACAAAAACAGGCAGTTTTGTTTCAACGTGGTTCCTTTCGGCATTAGTAACGCCGTCGCCGAGTTTACTAGGTGTATGGATCTGGTTATTGGTGAGGAATGTTGTGGTTTTGCTCGGGCCTATGTCGACGACATTTTGGTGAACTCAACATTTGACGAACACATCGAGCACCTCAGGACCGTGTTCAAGAAGATAATTAGTGCCAACATGACCATCAAGTTGGGCAAATCTCTATTTTTTAGGCAGGAGTTACCATTTCTCGGGCACATTTTGACGCCGAACGGAACCAGACCACACCCAGATAAGGTGAAGGTGATCACCGAGTATCCTACTCCGAAGAACAAAACCCAAATAAAGGCTTTCTTAGGAGTGGTCGGGTATTATCGGGGCTACACGAATCGTTTGGCCGAGGAGGCGCTGCCTTTGTTCCGGTTACTTAAGAAGGACGCGATTGTAGGAGTGACTTGTTGCAGGAAGGAGAGGAGGAGATCGGAAGATTCCCGAAATGTCCGGAAGTGAAATTGAAGGTTGGGGGCCAGACGGTGAGCTGTTTATTGGATTCCGGGGCGGAGGGGAGTTGTGTGTCCGAGGACTTTGATAACATGGCCCTGGGACAATTCCTACTACGAGTTCAGGAAGTGTTGGGGGTGGTAAGGTATGGAGGCGGGGTGGATTTCCGAAGGGAATTAAGACGACTGGATCACATAGAACAGCTCCGTAGGATGGCCAAGGTACCATCAGGGGAGAAGATACCTCAGGGGCAGAGACCCCAACAGCATGTCCAGCAGCCGGGGCAACTAAAGGGGTCGCGGCCAGATGTGGCTCCATCCCCACAACATTGGGGTAGTCGGGGTTTCAGCCAACCCTCCCCATCGGGATTTCTACATGGGAAGCCACCGCCTACGTACCAGAGGGGGCAAGCCAGCCCACAGCCTCGAGTATCTGTGACCCAGGTGGGCTACCCTCCTGGACCAGTGTGGTATCCTTTCTGGGAGCCAGCTCCAGGTTTCCCGCCTCACACCAGAGAGAGGAACCTCTACGGTCAAGTCACCAATGAAGGGGTGTACGTCAGTAACGACGCTCATGATAGTAAGGAGTTTATGGGCTATGCACCTGGGGGCGGCTCCAATAACAATCAGAAGAAGCGGAAGGGACAAGGAGGGGGAAGGCCTATTTCTCCGTACAACAAGTGGGGGAGAGAAGGACAGATGGGCCTTGAAGTTGGAAGAGAGGAGGAAAGAAGGCGAAGCAAAACACCCCCGCGACAATATTCGAGAGATGATGGTGCTAGCAGAGGAGCGTCAAACTCCCTACCCCTTTCTTAGATTCTTCCAGTGAGGAGGGGGTGGTGATTGACGCATTAGGAGGTGTTTTTTTTAATCAAGAACTGGTTATTGTGTATAAATCAGACTATTTTTATTGGAGTGTGTACTGCTGTGAAAGATATTGATGGTGAGAATAAATAACTTAGAATTATTGTTGTGGTGTGAACCAATAGAGCTGTAAAATTTTATTATCCATTATACCCTTTAGTGGCGAGTTCGGGTACCCAGAGGCCCGAGGCTAAGTCCGGGTTGTTTCTGCACTAGCGCCAGCCGGGCAGGCATATAAATAGTGTGTGGAAATAGGGATGTGGACTTATTGGAAGGTTTGAGGGAAGAGCGAGGAAGAAAGAAACATTACAAAGGTAAACTGAAAAAAGGATAATCAGGAAATATTGAAAAATGTTTTCTGGAAATCTAAATAAATTAAGGGAATTTTATAATAAACGTTTTGTTGCCAACATGAAGATTTCTTAGTAACTTTTGTAGCTATAAAATTGTTTCCTTAATAATAATATTTAGCACCGCGTCTTACTACCCGTTCGGGTTATACGCCGTTTCCTTAATAATTTGTTTTACTTATGATAAATTCCCAACATAAATCTTAGGAAAAAGTACGAAACGTTTGTCACAATCTGGTGGACAGCAGATATACTAGAGTTCGATATTGTTTCCCATAGCAATTACTGAACATAAATTGAATCAAAAGGGTTGCTAAATTAAAAATGAAGTTAACTTGTTTTTAGAACTGTGTCTTATAACAGGTTCAGCTTATTTTGCACTATTGTGTTAGGAAGGTTGAATTTTAAAGAAAGTGTACTCGCATCTGCATGGAGGAAGAGTAAAAATCTATTTTGGAAAAAAAAACTCGATACATCTGATCAGGACTCAAACCTTAATCTCCCCGTCATCGGCAGTCCATAGTGAGAGTGACACCTTAGACAATGCAACCACCAGAGTGAATCATTAAGTTTTAACTAACCTCCAGCTTGGTAGAATAAGTAGTCATAACTGTCAACTATTGTTTGGAAATATGCCATGGTGGTTGGTGCTGCACTGTCTACAGCCGTTCACCTCTTGGCTCCTTGCACGTCTAGACTCCTTCCACCTCTTGGCTTCTTCTACTTCTTGGTTCTTCCCACTCCTTGACTCCTTCCACCTGGTAGTGAACTACCTACCACTCAACTTCTATGTTGTATATCTGACGCATGGCAGCACATTACTTTGTATTGTATGTTAATTGCTTATGGCTGAGAATATTGCAACCTTGATGCAAATAGTGTAGAATTGTAATAGCTCATTCCTCAGTCTATTTTTTGAAGGTTTATATTCTATTTGTATATACTACTTTAGATTCAAGATGGTTAATATGAGAGTTTTGTTTAATGTACCTACTCAAAAATTTGTCTTAACACATAAACATTCTAATAAACTAAACACATTCACAAATTAAAGTTTACACCTAAAACTAATATTTTTAAAAATTAAATGTGAATAGCATCTCGGAAAAAAATATTACAGATTAAAAAAAGCCTTTACTTGATTGAATACATATTTATTTTCTATACTGTACTGTATTATTTATAAGGTGACTTTTTAACCTGTAAATGTTCGAAATTTACACATGAGTTTTGTGTCTTTAGTGCCTAAGAAACTTAACTCTAAGTTGCTTAGGAACTTAAAATAGCTTTCATCATTGGGCATCTCATTTTCTGGTTAATAAACATGAGAGTCTCTTAAGGTGAGTATGTAAGGTACAAGATCAAAGGACAGTGTGTTTTTAGTTTAAATAGTACAAACATAAGAGTTTAATTTTCTTCACATGCTGATATCAACAATTCTTGAATATATTTCATAAGCATATGAAATTGGATGAGAAACTTTTCAAATGAAGAAGAAAAGCTGTCATTAAATTCCAGTACATCCTAAATAGATATTCAAGAATGCTTGGGTTCAACCATGTGAAGAAAATTAAACTCCTATGTTTGCTGTAATGAAAAAAATATTTCATTTATTTGACCAAAATAGGTTTTGATATACACACTGCAAAAACACTGACCTTTCCTCCTGTTCCCTACATCCCCGCCTTAAATTATATCTATTGAGAGAGACCCCGCACAAAATGCTGTAAAGCAATATTGTGTTCATAGTCACCCCACAGGCTAAGTTTCTCTATATAAAATATAATACCTACACATAGGTTTAATTAGGGGATGAAATTGATCCTTTAGGTTTTAGTTCCTTTAGCTTTATAGCAAAACCAGTTGTTTTAAATTGACTCCTTTCTATGGGGCGACTTTGATCTACCACTCATTATCTGTTTATGCACTACCTGTCGAATTTTTGTTAATATTGTCATTGGATAGTTAGCCTACATACCTAAGTGTCACAATTAACAAATTCTATTTTTTTCTAGCATTATACTAAAGATAATAACACATGTACAGAAAAATATTAAGTTCTTCCCACTCAATAGTGACTTCTAAAAGGGGGAATTTGTTATATTGTTTGCAACAACTAAACCTCAAGTATAATACTCAGCATTGTGGAAAGTGAAAATATAAATTAGCTTTACATTGGATTAGACCACCTCATTGGGCTTTCTCTTCAGAGCATTCACAGAAATGTACAAATTAGTGCACTAGATATAAACGTAATAATATATTCTCTGAAACATATAAGAAGTCTTTATTAAAGAGAGTGTATCTTGCCAGATTAATTTGGTTGTTTAGAGAAGTACTTATAGTTTACGCTCAGGAATAAACCCATCCCTTGATATACAAATAAAAAGAGATTCAGCAGATGCTTCAGTGGCCTGAAGATCTAAGACCTCAATCTCGTGTTAGACTGGCCTGCTGATGATAGAGAGATCCAGGTTCGAACCTTGGTCAGGTCTTTTGGAGGGTGGTTTTCTTTAAATGATTTCCCACTCTCCTTCCATGCAAATGCAGGTAGATTACCTCTAAAATGCTCCCTTCCTCATCACTACCCTATTAGAGTAATTATAATAAATGCATACAATCTGACCTGGTAGCAAGATGCAATGATTAAGAACCAAACAAAAAGTAACAGATCGAAAAGAGAATTGACTGGACTCCAAATCTCTAATATATATATATATATATGTCCCATAGATACAAAAATGGACTCTGACCAAAAATAGCATTTAAGTGTGACTTTCTCCGTTGTAGAAAAATCAAAATTATAAACCTACGATTAATTCGGTTATCTAAATTTTGCTGTTTCGCAATGAATAATTTATAAAATTGCACCATAATGCATTGCGTCACACCTTTTGGATCACTAGTAGCTTAGAAAGCTAACTTGCTCAAAACGTTGAACTTAGGTGCAATTTTATAAATTATTCATTGCGAGACAGCAAAATTTAGATAAACGAAATAATTGTAGGCTTATAATTTTGATTTCTCTACAACGGGGAAATTCACACTTAAATGCTATTTCTGGTCAGATTCTATTTTTATATTCATGGGACGTATATATATATATATATATTAGTGATTTGTAGTTTATATATATGGACTATTTTAGGCCACTAAGCTATTTTAGTTTTTGCACAGCATCTTAATACCTGTCCCGGATATTTTTATTTAATTACACTAATGAGACAGAGATGGATATAATTTAAAGTTTATTTATCCATATTTGCATGAAGTAGAGAGAGAGAGAGAGAGAGAGAGAGAAACTATTGTGAGGAAAAATGACCCTCAGTTCAACTGGCCAAGATTAGGGCCCCGAATTTCTCACCACGGGTAGACCAGACTGCAGGAGTTTGACATATATATATATATATATAGTCTAGATGCCCACCAATTATAGTAGAATAAACTTGATTAACTCTTCTTTGGTGTTATTTTACTTTAGTGTATAGTATTAATTGTAATTAAACATAATAACTTTCTAAAAAATAAATTACAAGGTTCCAAAGCCATTATTTTAGTAACTTTTTCCTTCTTGTGTGGGTAGTAATTTAGCAATTGGATGATCTTCAAACTTCTTCAAAATGGCAAATGTATTCATAGTTGGAAATAATAGTTTTTAAACAAAGAATTGACCAGAACTCATGTTTAAAAACAATAGAGATATAAAAACACTTCTCACAAGTTAAATGACCATAAATAGTGCACATCAATGATACTTTTATAACACATAGATAAAAATGTATTATATGTATTGTGTACATATTTTACAAAACAAATTTCATTTATAAAAATATTCTTGCTACACCACTGTTTAGTATAATACTAACTGTGCTTTGTTTCCAGTCAAAGGAGAAGATGATGCGAGGGGTAAGGCGGGGGTGTGTGCGCCTTAAAGGGGCGGTCATTGGTATCGATGATGAGGATGACAGCACGTTTACCATCACGGTGGACAGCAAGACCTTCCACTTTCAAGCTCGTGACGCGGAGGAGAGGGAACGATGGATACGCTCTCTGGAGGACACTATCCTTAGGCATGCCAACAGGGTAAGTTGAAGAATAGAGGACAAACATCCATTTCCAGGGGCATGAATTGGACTAAAAGGAGGGGTGGAAAGCTTGCTTTAAGACACTGCCTTCGGGAATGCCAAAAGGATGAGTAGAGAGACAAAAGGCTTACATCTTTTGACATGACTTAGAATAAAAGGAGTGCTGGCAAACTAGTTACAAACTACTCTGGCATGCCAAAAGAGTAAGTAGAGAAATGGAGGATAAACACCCATTCCTAAATACATGATTTAGAAGAAACAAAGTGCTGAAAAGCAGCCTCTTAAGACACTATCTTTAGCATGCCAAAAGGGAAATTAGAGGAATGGAGGGTCAAGTGCATGGATACATATTTTGACATTTTTATTTATAGATAATGCTATGCATCTTGATGCGTGTTTAGGTTGATTGTGATGTTTATTAACAGTGTTGCCAACTTGAGTGTGCTGTGCAGCAGGCTTCTTAGATCACATAATCTTTAATTTTATTCACAAACTAACTCCCTTTCTTCTATATTGTAGACTCCTTGTTCACCTCATTTTAACAATTTCCTTCTTCTCTTTATACGTACACAGAACGCTACTTAAAGAGAACACTTATATTATCACATTGACCTCCACAACCTGATGCGATTGTTTAGCTTTTAAAAATACACTTTTTATTTATATTTTAATTAGACAAATTACATTGCATTTTTCTTATCTCTATTGTTTTATGATGATTTCTAAAAGTAATTTCCATTTAGTAACTCAAATAGTCTGAGTTGGGGGGAGAGGGGGGGTGTTAAAACAAAACACAACCAGAAAAGAATTCTTTAAGATATTTGTGGTGTTGTATGGCAATTTTCTTAAATATTATAATAATTTTACCCCCCATTGGTGACTGTACACTCTAAGGTTTCAACCTCACAATAGACCGAATTGCCAGTGAAAAGGAGTTTGGGTCTCAAATCCAAATTGGGTGGTTTTACCTGAATAGGTTCTCACAAATGTAAATATGTGGCTACCCAAAACATGTAGTAAGACTTGATACAAGCTACAGTAGCTCCATGGCTTCTTTGGTGCTGACTGACAGCTCACAGCTGACTTCTGACAGTCAATATTTAGGTTTATACCTGAATTTTGACTCTCAGAAGTGACAGCTGCTAAATACATGTTTTTGCAGATCATATGGTTCGGCGTAGGGATACATAATTTGATCTGGTAGCTTTTCAAAGCTTTTAGCTCTCAGCTGTCAGCACCAAAGATGCCATGGGGCTACTGTATACAAGCTTGAAAACTGGTGAAGAAAAAAGAAAGATAGGAAATCCTATCATTACTTACCGATTTGTAATGGGTGAGCGACAGAATAAAATGAATTTTGTTCCTGATATATTTGAGGGTTTAGAAAGCTCACCTAAAATCTCTGGATAATATTATATTGTAATGGTAGTAATCTGGGAACAGGAATGGTTAGTAGCTATGAAATTATTCATTCTTTGAAAACTTTGTCCTGCATTCAAATCTACTTTATAGCTGCCCTCTTTTATTATGTTTAGATAATGTTGTCTAGGTTAACTGCATCTAGAAGAATACATGTTTGGAAAGCTCTTTTAATATGACATTCATTTATGTGGAGAAGACTATTGATTATTTGTTTGACTTGTTTGATAAAGTTTCTTAAATAAAATAAAATATTGTAATTTCTAATTGATACATTTAGAATAGTTTGGTAATTTGGTTATAAATAATATTTTACAGTGATTTACACTGAAGACTTATTAACACAAATTTATTTTATTTTATAATTTGGTCTAATTCTTACAAAACAATTTTTAGTTGACTTCTATGATCTTGGGGTATAGGGCTCCCCTTGGGACCCGATGCTCTTGGGTTCAAACCAGTTGTGGTTGATAGATTTTTCTTTAATGGTAAAAATTCGTAGCACAGCTTCCTTCGGAGGGAAAGTAAAGCCGTCAATCCTATGTAGATTGTGGCATGTAAAAGAACCAAGGAAGGTATGTGAAAATACTTTTACTGGCAAATGTAAGGTCCTTTCGCGCTCACTCATAGAAATTCTCATGTGCTGATATAATTCAGAAGGTGCATTTTAAATACCTCAATTAAATAAAAAATAAATGATATAGTATAGCACAAACTTTCTCCCACTTATTAAAATAGACATTTACTAAAAACTTGTAAGAGTTGTAAAATGAATTAATAGGGCTATACATAGTTGTAGAAAGACTATATCAAAGATCATACATTAAATAATATACATTGTTAATTACCTACTCTATGGCATTAGGAACTTCGAACATTTATACAGAAAAATTGTCCACTAAAGAGCATAAGAATCAAATTCATTTTCAAAGCTCTGAATTAAAAAGTACTGTATATGTATTTACTTATAGCTCACGAATTATTGGTTTTTTAAATATATAGTTCAAATAAAAGATTTTTATTTTTAATAGTACTACAATTTTACAATGATAAGTTATTTTGTATCTCAAATAGTCGTGGAGAAATGATGAAAATTAGAAAATTTCCCCAATGTAAGTCACTCTCAAAGTCATGTTTATGAGAAAATTAGAGTTGCCATCTTGTTTATTATGATAAACAATATTCAAACATAAAATTTAATCAAAATTGGTAGAACGAATTTTGAGAAAATTTATGTTTTCTCTTTTTGCCCTTCAGTAAACTATCCTTAATTTTAGGGTTAGATTTTTAATTCTAAAAACCTCTTAGAGGGGAGGGGAACTTATAAAAAACCCAGATAACAAGTTTTAGCCCAATCTGTAAAAGGATTTCGGCTCTAGCCAGAGGTACAGAAAAAAAGACGGTTTGGTTGGTTTCAGGGAGTCATGGAATGTTGACATTTATCAATATCTCGAGTTAAATTTTTTGGACAATCACAATAATGTATCTCTGAGGTGTCGAGAGAAAGTAAAATAATTAGCTTTACTTGTTTCATAAAAAATTAAAGTTGATACCCAGCAGCTAATGGTTTTTTTAAAGCACTTTTCTGTAATAACAAATACAATAAAATGAGATCACATGAAATAAAGTTCTGTCTTCTCTACCAGTCTTGAACTATACACCTTTATTCATACCCACCCAACCATCACTCTTCCCGAGCCCAATTAATCTACATTGATTGTATTGATGACTGCGTTCCAAGTTTCGGAACATTTTCTTCAATTTCCGTTCAGAATCAATCATGCTACGCTGTATTTTGACTTCCACTTTTAATAGCATCACATGGCTCTTATTGATTAGTTCCTCCATGAGCTGATGTGGTCCTTGTTTCTCTCCTGTCTACACACACTTTTACAATGCATAAATAAAATATAAAATCATCTCTCCAGGTTTTTTTTAACAATTTGATTACATATTGATTTATTATTCTATATTCCTTGTATTTTATCTGAATATGCAATTTAATCAATTAAATGAGGCTATTAAAATGCTACAGCTGTTTAGTTATTTTATATATATATAGTTGTGTAGTTAATTATATATATATATATATAGTTGTGTAGTTAATTATATATATATATAGAGTTGTGTAGTTAATTATATATATATATATATATATAATTATAAACTTTTAATTACATAGCTTCCTTACAAAGAAACATAATGATATAAAATTGATGTTTATGGAAATAACTATGAATTCAAATTAATATATATATATATATATTTGTAGAGAAAATCATAAGCTTTTTATTAAATGGCTTCCTTACAAAGAGAAATAATTACAGTCAACTCTAGTTATAATGAACTTGTATGAACTCGGATATTTTGTTCACTATGTTTGAAGTTCACTAAAACCGATAAAAAAAAAGTATTGGGTTAGTGACAAACAAAGAAGAGTTCAAATACAATCGCTCTTTATTGAAATCTATTAATTAATCTTTCAATAAAATCGGTTATATGCTGCTATTTATTGTATACTGTTTCAGTTAATAGTTTTTCCAGATCCTTCTATAGAGTCTGCGCTTTATCCATACTTGGTTCCACACTATCCATTAATTCAAAAATCTAAATTAAGTTGATTTTTTTTTTTAGTTTCATATACCCTCTCAAAGAAATATATTGGTGAAAACAATTACTAATTAGCCACAGACTCATTTACTGTATTGTAACTCCTGTCTTATTAATACAACTCAAATGACTGTCTGTCTTTATTTACATGCCACAGACAAAGGTACAATAGCCCCATGGCTTCTTTGGTGCTGACTGACAGCTCACATTTGACAGCTAAAAGCTTTGAAAAGCTACCAGACCAAATTATGTATCCCTACGCTGAACCATATGATCTGCAAAAACATGTGTTTAGCAGCTGTCACTTCTGACAGTCAACATTTAGATATATACCTAAATGTTGACTGTCAGAAATCAGCTGTGAGCTGTCAGTCAGCACCAAAGAAGTCACGTGGCTACTGTATTAAAACTTAAGCCAGGTCAATGAGTGCAATGCAGGTTTAAGCTCAACCCTCCCCCCTCTACCTAGCATTCCTTTTCCACATTTAGTACTTTCAGTCAAGCTTTGTGCTGCCTAAACTAGAACTCGAGTAAAGAATCGGTATCTTCAAGTTTAAACAACCAAAAAGTTATGTTTTAAAAGAATTATTATGTTAGAATTACATTTCTTATTGAAAGTTTCAATTTTTCTGTTCACTAAAACCAAAGTTGAGGGTTCATTATAAACAAATTTTTTAACACACATTAAAATGTATGTGGGCTTGGACCAATGCATTAGGTTCACTGTAGCCGAATGTTCATTATAACCGAGTTCACTAAAACGAGAGTTCACTGAAACCAGAGTTGACTGTATATAAAATTGACGTTCATGGAAATAATTATAAATTCAAATTTTTACCACTTCCTTATTTGATTTACACACCACACAAATTGGTGTAATTTTAAGTAGGTACTTACTTACATGTACATAGTTTCATTTATGAGCAACACACAAATAATCAATTTTTGATCAATTAAAGAAATACTTGCTTTGTTAGTTGCTGATTTAGTCAACATCACTTATTGTTTAAAAATTCTCTTACAAATTTTGCTAACACGGGGGAAACAGATAAATAATTGATCATTCATATGAATTAAAGTTGCATCACAAATTAAAAAGTTAGATTAATCAATGAGAACTAATAGTATCCAAGTATTGCTGTTGACATATCTTTATTCTTCACAACATAATTATAAACAAGTCTTTAACCTTTCTAGGTCCATTCTACTTATTAAAATATAGCCAAAAGATGGTTGTGCTGGTACACAAATGAAACCATATATTCATGTTCCTGATTTGATATTGACTTGCAAGGTGATTTTGAAGATGATTGTTTGTGCTAAGTGTGGGAGTGTGCATACATGTGTTTTTTTTGGAGGGGGAGGGGTTGAAAAGGGGAATACACATTAAATTAAATCATCTGCTAGGTGGAGCTATAAAAAACCTCTCTTGGAATTGAAGCAATTATGAGTACATTCATTGATGGTCAAATGGCTTAAGAAGGTGTCACTCTTTCCATAGACAGGACTGCCTATGACAGGTAGATCAGGGTTTGAATCCCAGTCGAATATTCTTAGAGTGGATTTTTCTAGACTTTTTCACTCTCCACATCAATGTTGGTACACTGCCTCTAAAATTTAACCTTCTCATCCCTAACACATTAATGTAATTAGTACATATGTGTATAATTTGAATAAATGGTAAGAAATGGCGATAAAAAATATAAATTCATATTGGAGTCAGGTAAGGAGGACCGCTAAAAACTTATAACCCGAATTAATAGTAAACATGTTTTTTTAACATTAAAATTAGTGATAGTTTCTTAGTAAATAATATCTAACTATAGTGAGTTTTGTCCTCAGATGCGGTGGGACCCTAACAAACCTCAGCCCACAATTCAGGACTTTGATAAGAAGTTGGTGGAGGCGGACGCTTACCTTCAGATCATCATAGATCAGGTCAAGGTAAGAGACATTCAATAGCACTGTAATCTGGTGCACTGGTAAAGGAACGGTAAAATAGTGTGTTTTAACTCATGATTGTTTTATTAATAAAATGAATAGTTTGTCTGTCATGAGCATTGCACGATATCGAACAAATGTAGAGGTCTAAAATCTTAAAATTACTAGCTCTTATGCACGAATGTGTGGACCTCAAAGCTTTAATTTTAAATGTTTTACTAAATCATTTTAAATTGATTAAAAATTGTGTCAGAAGAAATTAAATTAAGATTTTTTTTCTGTCTGTTATTTATGGAGTCAGAGTTGAAGGCTTGGTTTACTGACTCCACAGTCCTGCTAGCGAGAACCCAGGCTATTAATTTAACACGGATCTTAATATATAGATGCTATAGTGAATGAATTATAACATAACATTTTAACGTTTATTTACTTATCTGATTTCTCAATCAACTTAAGAATTAATATAGCAAAGAAAACCTCTTATGGTTTTTGCATTCTCTAAAATTCGTATTCGAGATTAAGATCTGTAAAACCCGCTTCGATGGCCACCTGATCACAGGCGCTAATATTTCTATTAGGGCTGGGCCGATGCCGATTATTAATCCGATCATCGGCCAATTATCGCATAACCGGCGATTCCGATGATCGAGGTTTGAATCTCCGATTATTTATGCCGATTATTCAAAATGTGTGGGTATATTTTAAGTCCTAAGAATATTAAAAACATTTTTGTATCCCTTTTCCCTAGTTTGTAATCTTTCAATAATTAGCTTTATTTTAGCGACTTACGTTTGCAATAAACATCACATCCAACATTCTAACAAAATATATTAAAATAAATATATTTACCATGAGCCTTTTTCTAATTTATGCACGTTATTAGAAATAAAAATACTCACAAGTAACAAATTTATTAACCATCATATAAAATGTTAGCAGATCGGCATTATTTTATATCGATTTGTTAAAAATAGTTATAAAATGAAATATCGGATGCAAGAATAACGTGCATGCGCACTACTTTTTGTTTTACATGGAAAGAGATTTTATTTTATTTTTTAATGCTGTTTATTCAAAATGTATGGGTATATTTTAAAATCATAAGTCATAAACATTAAATATCAATTTGAAAACTAAAATATAAATTTAATAATCTATTCCCACGTATATAAACACAACTTTTATTTTGAGTTTACAATAAACAGGGTAACCAACGCTACTAAAATAGCAAATGAGAACATGTATTTTTACCGTAGGTCTTATTCCAATTTATGCAGATGCACATTATTAGAAATAAAAACGCCCACAAGTAACAAATCTAATTATCATAAAATAAAATATTAGCAGATTGGTGTTGTTTTATTTCGATTTGTTAAAGATGCCCCAAAAATGAAAC
The DNA here is from genome assembly GCA_902141385.1 of Timema californicum. Classification (NCBI taxonomy): domain Eukaryota; kingdom Metazoa; phylum Arthropoda; class Insecta; order Phasmatodea; family Timematidae; genus Timema; species Timema californicum. Next base: position 205,631 of record CABFOW010000531.1, on the reverse strand, counting down.
ATCGGACGTACGCACATGCGCACATTTTGTTTAAATGGAAACCATTTTTCTTTTAATGCAAGTACAACACTTTTTTTTCGTGAACATTATAATCAAATTTGCTGTTTATTATTTTGATTTGTTTTTGTTTAGTGACAAGTTCAGTTGTCTTAACAGTAACAATAAGAAGGAATACTTAAACAACCTTTGCATTTTAAAAGTTTCTATCTACATGTTATTAAAACAAACCTATATTGGACATTATAAAACTAGTAAGAGTAACTTTTTTTTTTTGTTGCTTTAAGAGTAATTTTACTTTATACACATATAAAAATTGAAAACAAAAATAATCGGCATCGGTGATCGGCCTAATCGGCAACAAATGATCGGCATTGGACTAATCGGGAAAATAGCTGATCTGCCCAGCTCTAATTTCTATAGACTAGACTGCAGAACATGGGGAGAACATGGGGATATCAGGGTTTGATCACGGTTTTCCGCTCTCCCTTTACACAAATGTGGGCACAATTCTATAAATTAAACCTTGTCCTTAACCTATTAGCATAATTAGCACATAAGTATATAACCCAAACTGGTAGGGACACATGGTGCCAAAAAATCATAAAATAATGGATTTAATTCCAAAAAGTGATTCTTTCTTAAAAATATTTTTAAGGAAAAAAAAATCACTGTCATTGTAATGACCACTTTTTCTAAGCTCTAAATTAATAGTATGTAAAGTAGTTTGTCTTTTTTGAGTTTTATTTATAGCACCTTACTTGTTTTGAACCAAATTTATCAGGTCCATAATTTATTTAAAATAAACAGAACATAAAAGTTAAGATTTTTTTTTTCAGGCATTAGAACTACGAATGGAAGGTTTGAGTAACCACGATGACAAGATGCGATGTCAGTCAATCGTTAACCATGCGAATGTAAGTATGTATCAATTCATACAAATTCTTTATACAATATTGACGCTCTGAGTTATTGTGTGTACATAGCGGACAAATCTACCAAAATATCTCTTGAATGTACAAAAATACAACCACTCCTACGATTTTATGGTACATTAGATTATTATACAATGTTTTACAACACAACTTAATATCAGATTGTAGCTACAGGAAGATAAAACAGGGGAAACCTGGTAAAGTTGGGGAATTATTTTGATGAAAGGGAAAATCAGGGAATTTAATTAAATACTTGGCTTGGTTAAAAACTGTTAGTTTTGTACCTAAACTTTTTACACAATAAACAAAGAAATGGTCATTCACCAAGGTAAACTGGTGAGGGGTTAAGTAGGGGGTCACTTATTGGGAAGAACAGGAAAACAGGGAATTATGCTTGAATTTTGTGCATCAGTAAAAATCCAGGAAAATTGCTTGAATGTTGACGTTTGTCGGGAATTTAAAGGTGACGACCACTCTAATTAGCTTAATACAAATTTTAAATAGCTTCTAGGGGAAACCAAATTTAAAAACATTTATGGAGGAAGACTGCTCCAAATATCTTTTAAGGGCATTCAGTTTTCAAACAATTTCCGAAGCTTAGTCGCTTGAACCTCCTTTGGCTCAAGGAACCTTTCTTTTCAAATTATGTCTAATCACCCCTCTACCCCATATACTAAAATAATGCTATGCCACTATTGGGTGTAGCACATTTGTATACACACTACTGTTTAACTTTTATACTTTCTACTTGTGGTTGAGCACACATTGCAAGTGAAATACTTACTTTATAATCCAGACCTTCAGAAAGTGTGATGAAGATGTGGAGTAATTTAACATTTTAGCGTGATTTGTGTGTGTGTGTGTGTGTGGAAAGGGGGGGGGGGTTTGGGGTGGTGGAAGGGGTTTTATCTGTGGTGGTTTGTGGCGAATCCTTTCAACAGGAGATGGTAGGAATTTTACCCCCCTTTCCTCTGCCCTTACCCATCTTTAAGTACTAGTGTTTTAAGACTTAATTTAGGTAGTATGACTTGGTTAGGACTCTTTTAGTATAATCATTATAAGCCAAAGCACAGGCACCAGATGTAGGACTATGATTAAATATCAATATAACCCTGCTGAACTTAGCACCAATGACTCCCCCTATTTGAAACAGTCGTAAATGGGAACTAATGTCCTCTTGGAAAGGCAGACCACACGTGTTTTAAACATAGTTAAAAAGTCTGTTTACCAGTTATGAGTAGGTACATGTAAAATTCACATTTGCAATCAAGCGAATTTTTACACGAATGCTACTATTTTCATGCGAATAACACAAATTTAAGTTTTATCAAAATAAACACAATTTATTAGTACTCTGGGCAAATATTATGACATCCCATATACTTTTCAACGGGGTAACACTGGCGATAGCGCTACGCAAGGGCTTCTGTTGGTACATATATAGTATTTGTTTTTGCTGATTTTAAAGGTACAAAAGGGATCACAGGATATACAAGTATTTTCATGTATTTAGGTGTTTTTTTGAAGGTAATATTAAAAATCACGATTTCTACTGTTACACATTTCGATTTCAATAGATTGATTCTTTGTTTTCAGCTTTTAAAAGATTTCATGCAAGGTCCAAGCAAGGACATTAATATATATATATTTTTTTATATTTGATTTTTCTCCATATATGTTAGTAAATAGATAAACACAATATGAATGAAAAATATAGACAGTATTATATATATATTTTTTAATAGATACTAATTTGACTTGTATTTGTGTAAATAATATTGCTTTCAGCATATAATATCGCGCTTTTTGAGAAAAATAATATCACTCTTCCCTTAAAAATAACCTTGCCTTTTGCATATGTCTATTTATAAGACATTAATATTGTATTTCTGTCATCATTTTGGTGGGGGCCTATGTACTATTTAGTGATTAAATCGTAATTCTTATTGGACTGAAGCTAAGGCTATACTCAATACACTAATGTATGGATTAACTCACTAATTGCTTAAAGTGCGCACACACACAATCATAGATAAAGAAGGGGAAAAATATTTTTTTAAACTAATTTGTGAAAACCATCTTTATTTTGACAGGCCAGAATTAAAACCCTAACCTACTCATCACATTTAATTTAGTGCAGTTTATATTTAAAGCTGGTTTATTATAATTATAAAAAACAACAGAATAACATACAGTTATTGACATAAATCAAACTTAAAATGTATTAGCATAAATTGTTTAACTCAATCCTTAATTTATTCCACACACTCGGAAGTCCTCACAGACCTCCCACTAATACTAATTAATACATTTTAAAACTCCTAAATGGTACATTAATGTTATTAATATAAAGTTGATACTTAGAGCAGATGGATTAGTGTCCCTTTAATAGCATGTTAGTCATCAGGTATTTTTTACTACCTATGCATTACATTTTTCTGCCCTTCTGGACTATCCAGATATTTACAAGTTAGGAATAAGTAAGGTAGATTTGAAAGGAAATACATTACCATTTGCGTGAAAGAATTATGAAAAACCATTTAGTAAAAATCACCCTCTATATACTCGGCAGGTAATTTTATCCTGATCTCATTATTACCAGCCAACCACACCAGACAATGTTGACGTCTGTAGTAAGAAACTTTTATAAAATACAAAAACTAATTTCTTTGTGCGATCAACATTGATACTATATTACTATATAACTAATATTAAACTATAGTTGTAACTTTTAGTTAATATCTATAAAAGATGACAGCCACAGAGCAACAGACTTAATGTATAAACATATGAAAACTATGTTATCAAATTTTGTAACGGTCAAAAAAGCTTCTCCTTATCTAAAGCTGACTCTTAACTACCCTTATCACTAGAGCCCAAATTTTTTTTGCAAAATGCATGTTCTTTTTTACATATCAAAAGGATGAAGAAATTATTTATTTTGTAAGTCACGCCTTAATAGATCCTTTGGCCGGTGTTTGAAAGTGCATATAACTGCATATTCCAGGGGAAAATGATTTCATGTTTTAAATTTTTAGGGCATATATGCACATTTTACTCATAATTTTAAGTTAAAAATGCATATTTTACTCATACTTTTAACTGTTGTATTAAATTATTGCTTGCCCCCTGACTTTCGTCGGCTGTTACTAATTCATTAATAAATTCTCTGTAGTTAATTGGGTATAAAATAAAACAAAACATGCGAGAGTGCATGTAAGTGTGTGTGTTCTGAAGATGGCAACGAGAAAAAGATCCAGTACATCCATAACTGCTTCTCTAAATTACCTAAAATTATAACAAATTCGGAGGTGCGAAGTAACTCCTTGTAGTTCTCACCCTCTCTTGGATCAAATTTCAGTAGCATTGTCTTCATAAACTCAAGGTGTCACTAATTTGGCACTCAATAAACTTGGTATGGTATTAAATACAAATCCTGGTTACAAAACAGTCTGCCAAATTAGCAAAAAGTTATCTGTCGAAAAAACTTAAATACAAGAGGAATTTAACTTATAATATATTGATAGTATTTAAAAATATACTAGCTCAACATACATACCTACAAATGAGGCATACCAAGAAAATATAACCTAAAAATGGAAAATTACAAAAAAGGACCAAAGATATTACCAATAAAAATGTTTCCACAACCAAGAGATCATGAACAGAATTTATGTGCACATGAGCATTGTCTGTGATGTTAAAAAAAAAGAATGATGAATTTTATAAAAATCTAGCCTTTGATTATAACATAAGCATATTAATAATTAATAAAAACTTTAACTTATTTATAAACATGTTTGTTCCATATTACCATTTTAAAACTCAGATTTAACTAATGACACATTTCTAAGCCGTGCCAGGATTCAAACTTGGAACCTCTAGCTCGGTAAACAAATGTGCTTAGGTATCAAATTAGTTCTTTAAAACAGTATAATGATTATTATTAGAGATGCTACAATTTTTATTCTTCATTATTTACAATATCAACCCCTCTCTACGGGTTCAATAACATTGAATATATTTTATTTATATATTGTACTGTGATGGGGCTTAACAAACCTTAAATAGTGTAGATATTTCTAAAAAAAATCTTAAAATAAAAATGCTACGCTATTTGCACAAGAACACAAAGGTTGTGTCGTTTTCATTTGCAATTTACTGGAACCAGAGAGAAATGAAAAAAGGATGAGTAATGTTCACAATGAAAAACTATCCTATTTTTGAATATTGCTGTTTCATATAAATGCTACAACTTTGACTTAATAGGATTTTAGAGCTAAAAATGAACACCTATGTAGGCTAGTGGTCAGAGTTCCTGGCCAGAGGTCTCGAGTTCAATCCCTGGCACTTCCACAATTTTTCTGTGAAGTATTGGGTTAGGAACGAGGTCAACTCTGCTCTGCCTTGTGAGGACAAATGAAGAGCAACTTGAATAATTAAGTAGAAGCTCTTTTATATAAAATCGAAATTAATGGTCGGAGGATTTGTTGTGCTGACCACATGAAACCCTCTATCCGCAGATGTTGGCACTATCTTCATTAATGATGGCATTCACTTAGTCATTGTAGCTCACTTGTAGGTTTACGCCATGAAGCTATTTTTAGAGCTAAGATAGAGGTATATAAAATCGTGAGGGTTAAGATTGATATATAATTTTTTCGCTACTAGCTAAAATTAAGGGTATTGAGGAATCGAGTTTTACATCCTTAGTTACTACAAATGTAATAAAGGTCACATATGTATAAGAATCTTGCTATTATAGTGTTAATAATAAGGTTTCATAACTTTCTAATCTCAGTGCTATGAACCCACAATCAAACCATACTGACCGAGCGACCTTTGTCTGTTGGTAAATATATTAACAACTTCTCTGGATAGAGGGTGACAAGTGGTCAGCAATTCAAACCCTCTCGCTGTTAATCTTAATTCTATAGATCAGAGCTGCTACTTTTCCATTTAAGTTGCTCCTCCTTTGTCTTCAACCACTCAACCTAGTCTAATTGATCGTGGATTTTGGTGTTGTTTGCAGGATATGCTGGATGCCATAAAACATACTATAGTCCTCCTGCAGATCGCTAAGGTAAGTTATTCTTCATATATAGGGAAATGCAACATTTCCATTTGCAATAATGTAAATTTACATGGTTTTAACATGAATAACACAAATTTAAGTATTTTTTTCTAAATGAACACATTTTCTTTCTTATTTAGCAAATGCCACGCTACACATTATAATTTTCAACATGGTAACACTTGTGATAGCGCTATGCCAGGACTGCCATTTATATAGATAGTATCAGTTTTTGCGAATTTTAAAGGTATAAATCAGATCACAGGATTTGTGTATTTTTTCACGGATATTTAGGCCTTTTTTTCAGTTAACAATAAAATTCATGATTTATACTTTTACACAGTACAATACTTAACCCTTTTAGTGCCACACCTATTCCAGAGTTTGCTCGCAAAGAGTGCCAGAGGCTTGTTTTGCTTTGTGTGTGAAGTACACCACATCTCTCATTTTTGTAAGGTTTTGCAAGAAAATTTTCCAAACCTTTATTTATGAAGTGATTATTTTGATTTTTCTATAATTTTAATCCGAATGTATTGTTCCTTAGTAATAATACATTAATACAATTTAATTAGAATTACTTAATTTTTAATTTTTTCAAATCTAAAGCTTATTAAACATATTAAAAATATATTATATGTACATTTCACTATTATTTTGTTGTAGTTTATTTAGTTTTATACATGAAAATAACATTTTTAATATATATACGATTATAAAAAGGAATTACAGACATTTTTATTTGATATACTACATTTGATATTTTTAGGCAGTTATTGCTTACTTTACAGCAAGATTTATTATATTGCTTACCTCACAGATAAATATTTAGGCCTACACATAATTAATATGTTTTTCAAAAACTATTCTATAACTAATAATTTCATTTTTTTTTACATAGTATGCATATTTAAGGTTATTACGCCTATTAATTTACATTGGCAAAGAAATCGTTTCATTCACATGACCTAACATGAAAATATAAATAGTACATTTTTATAAACTCAGAATAATTTAACCCGCACATTTGAAAACTGTTTACAAAACTATTCTTACATCAGTATGAAAGCCACACATATTTTTTTCCATGCAGCGTGTATGTAAACCGGCATTGCACTTAGCATATTGAGTACGTAATCATCAACCATTGTAAAGGTACCAAACCCCCAGTTCCAATAACTATTTACGGTTGATTTTTATTGTGAACCTTATATAAAATAATAAAGGGAAATATTTTCTTTCCAGTGATAGATGACACTACTGTGCTATCTATCAGGTAAAGTGAGAACTAGCGCAAATCTAGAGAACCAACCATGTCGACTCTGGCATTTTTAACGGTAGAATTATGAACCAATCATATCAGATTGTGGCACTTTAAGCGATAGTAGGCGAAGCCGATCAGATGGGCTCGTGGCATTAAAAGGGTTAAATTTTTTTTTTTTATTCCATACTTCTTATTTGATAGTATTTTAATCTTATATGACAACAGGTTTAGTTTTTATTATTGTTTGGTCTAAATATAAATTGAGTCGATTATTTTGATACTGCTGTTTGTAAAACTCGAAGGTAGTGATATAGAAATATTGAGTTTGACATTACTAAGCTTGAAATCTTATGTGCATAGCTATATTTTATTTTTCTCTAAATATGTTGATTAAATACACATTCTGAAAGAAAAATTTAGAAAGTTTTATCTTTTTTTTTTAATGAATACTAATTAGACTAGTATTTATGTAAATAATAACATTGCTTTCAGCATATAATACCATCGCATCGCTTTTTGAGAAAAATAACACCTCTTTTCCCCTAAAAATATCCCCACCTTTTGCATTTCTCTACTTATATATAATTAATTGGTGCATGTAAATGTGTGGCTTAATACAGGTATAAATAAACCCAAGCAAAAAATTACTTTCGGACATAAAATTAATAAATATATCATAGATTAATTACTAGGGATGTGAGAAATTCACATTTTTTGATGCGTAGTGAAATCAAATAGAATATATGACCTATTCTTGAAGTTTAATTGGAGCTATATTATTTTAATTTTTTTATGTTGAGGAAAGAAACACTACATTTTTTACATTTATCTAACTTTGAAAACCAAATATAATTTATCAGAGTTTTTTTGTTGATAAATTTATCATTACATCTTGTAACCCGATTACCACAGATGTTTGATCTGTGTATATTAATTATAAAGTATGCATCGTTTACCCTGAAAGGTAGCAAGTCTACCTTGACAGGTTACTCTATGATGATGCTTATAAGATTGAGTTATACTGTAATCAGTCAAGGCAAGACACAATCTTTCATGGTAAACATTGTCTACCTATCATTACAGAATTACAAAAATTTAAAATAAATCTGTATTCTAGTTGTTTTTTAGTATCGCGTCTTACTACCTGTTCAAGTTATATGCCTATGTACTAATGATACTAATGAGTTAGGGATTAGGAAGGCTTAATTTAGTTGAAGTGCACCCACACTTGCATGGAGAGAGAGTCAAAAACCATTTAGGGAAAACCACCCTCAGTGCACCTGACCAATCTACCTGCCTTTGGCAGTATAGTCCAACACGAGATCAGCGTGTTAGAACAAAGCAGGTCTATTCTAGCTATTGATATTTTTAGTGAAGCCTCATGCATCCCCATAGAGTTTAAATAGGCCTAGATATTTATAATTTATGTTTTGGTTTAAGACAATTGATATATGTGTGTGCTAATTGAGAGGAAATATACCTTCATTTTCATGGAGGAAGAGGAATAAATCATTTAGTAACACAGTCTCTCAAAACACCCGACTGGAATTGGAACCTTAATTTCCCTGTCATCAGCAATCCTGTCCAACTCGATAGTAATGTGTTAGTCCAGGGGTCGGCAACCTTTTTGATATTCATCATCATCAACTGTTTCCACCTTGTGACCGAGTCAGTCTATCCTTCCACCATTCTTCCTTCTTTAATTCCTGCCATTCTTATCCTCTCTGTTAAACATTTTCTATTATCCTTATCATTCTTAGCCCCCCTTGCAGTCTTTTTCCTACATACTTCATTTCCAATATTTTCTTCAGCATCCTCTCTTTTTCCATCCTCATTAAGTGACCATACCATCTCAATCTTGCCTCTTATACTATCTCATGTACTCCCTGTACATATACTTTTTCCCAGCTAACTTCATTCTTAATCTTGTTTTGATATCCAGATGGGTCTAAAAAAATGGTGGGCCGGCTTGGAAAAAATATCGAACAAAATATTTCAACTTTATATTTATCATATAATATCTTTTTAAGAAAAACCTATTTTCACTTTTTGAGGTATTTTGCTATATTTTGAAGAAGGTACATGAAAGGTGGATAAATAGGTGGGAGATATATTATATATTTGCTTCCATTGTCAATTGCCTGTGTTTATTCTTTATGTTAGTCCTTTAACATGTTCTTATCTAAGTTTCCCATCTTTCTTTACCATTTTCCTTTTCCTCCCATTTGAATTTTTTGGTTTCCTTTTTTAGGAAGTTACGTTGCGCATTTCACACTTCCTCCTGATGAGTTTCGATAGAATGAAACCAAGGTCGTAGTATTGGGCTGTAATGATCAATTTTTTTCATGAGGAAGCCATTATCTCCTTGTACAGTGGTAACATTGTAAAGTGGGAACTAGGGAAGTGCCAAGTCCACTTTTCAAATTCGAAGTGAACTTGAATAAAAAATTAGAATTATTCTCAAAGCTAAATTGAAGTTCGAATATTTTTTACTTGTTGTTTTATGCTTGAAAAAATATAATATTGTGCTTATTTGTATAAAACTTTATGCATTAAAATCACTTGGAAAATCTGTTATGGCACAACTGTTGTAATATTTGGTTTTAATCTGATAAAGCAAGTTAATATAACAAAAATTCACAAATCAATTACTTCATACTATATTTTTGGAAAAAGGTACAGGTAAGGTGTATGGAAACATATAAAAGGGAACAAACACAATATGGATTTTACAATAAAAAGAAGAATACAGTTCACAATTTACTTTGCTGCCATTGGACAAAAAGATATCATACTTTTGAAAAAAAATTATTGTTACCACCAAATCCCTCGACTTCTTTTAGGATTGCTTGCACATTTCACACTCACCCCTGATGAGTTCTGATAAAATCAATCACTTCAGGTTTTTTCTGCAAGAATATTAGTTTGTAGTGTACATAACACCTCAGAATGGCATTAATTGACCCTTAAATGAGTATTTTATCTGTCATTATTTTTATTTGAGGGAACACAGTGATTGTTTGTTTTCTTAATCTTTTGTAAGCCAGATAAAACCATTTGGCAGGATGTAGGTTGCTGACCACTTTGTTAGACCATGCAATTACCAACATGACCAGTTTTCTAGTTAGGTACTTTATTATTATTAATGTGTAGCACATAAACAACTTATTTGTACTGGTTTTATGTAAAAGAGGGCTCATTATTCTAATAAAAGTAGATTAAATAAAAAAGTTATTTATCTCACAATATTGAGATGGGTATGATTTTATTAGTGCAAACCTTATCTTTGAGACATAAGCTTCTCTAAAAATGTGTCTACGATTTAATTTTTAATATCGTCAGAAATATTTCTCTGATTTATGAGATTTTTCTGTAAACTGTTGAGCAACAATGCAAGCTTTCTTCTGTATAGTCAATTCAATACATAATTTATTATTATATGCTATTATTATTTCTATAGATATTTTATAATTAAATATCGGATACCTTTTTCGATGATCCTGTTTATACTTATTTTTTTGTAGATAGATTTTGTTTGTTGACATAGTATTTATGTCATATTTTTAAGAAATAACTTTAGGCTGCGCGCGCGCGCATGCATATATATATATATATATATATATATACAGGGGTTGTAATGGGTGAACTTTGAACCCATTGTCACACATGCAGCAGAAACATGGACATTGAATAAAAGAGAGACTAGGAAAGTGGAGGCCATGGAAATGAAGTTTATGAGGAGCATGTTAGCTGTCACAAGAAGAAACTGGATAAGGAATGAAATTATCAGGGAAAGAATGGAAGTAGAGTGTGTATATGAGATATAAGAGAAAGCAAGACTGAGATGGTGTGGGGATGTAATGAGAATGGAAAAGGAGAGAATGCTTAAGAAAATAATGAAAGTGAAGTATGTAGCAAAAAGACCACAAAGGAAGCAAAGAAAGAAATGGGAGGAGTAGATAACATAAAGTGGGCAAGTGAGAGAAGAAGAATGGAAGAAATTAAAGGAGGAAGAATGGTGGAAGGCTAGAGGAAGATGGAGGCATTTTACTAAACTGACCCGGCCACAGGCTGGAAACAGCGTTGATGATCATGATATATTTAAGATTCAGGGTTCAACCAATCTTCTGTTAAACAAAAACACACCCAATACTGATATATAATATAAAAAATAAATAACTTCACATTTTTTCACCCCTCATAAAAGTGCTCAGCTCTGTTAGAAATGTACATATCACACTCCTTAAAAAAAACCTCAAACAATTATATTTAGTCCATAAATATTGAATAGTTACAGCACACATTATTTTAAACTATACCTTTGAACACCCAATTTTTTTTATGTTGTATTCGACTATCCTCAAATAACTGGGTATTGAATATTGCAGAGTACCTTTTCAAATGATGCTAAAACAACACAAAGTTTTGGCTCATTATACAAATTATATAAAGCTAAGTAGTGTTGAATTTATTTTTAACTCTATTAGTGTTGTTTGGTAAGTATGACAATACTCACATAATTAACATGCGTGTTGAACAAAAATTATAACCCTAAAATCTTTTATTTGCCTAAATATTTAAAAAATGTAATTTGTATTGAGCCTTGGGTCAAGAACTTAAATCTTTGTCCTGGACAAATTAAAAAAAATAAAACACAATTTTTACCCAGTTAATCGCTCTACATGCCAGTTAAATTGGGTAAAGATATAAGGAAGAGTGAGATGTTGGTCATGACAAGGAAGAAAGACAGGTCCATGACTGGTGTGACAGTAAAAGGGAAGCAGTTTTAAGAATACTTGGGGAACAGGAAAGAGGGAAGTGGAAGAAACAGGAGAGAAATCAGTGAAAGAAGGAGGCAAGCAAAAGCTCTTTTCAAAAGTGTGTGAATTATAATTTGGAGCAGATGTGCCGAAGAAGAGTAAAGGAGTAATCTCCAAGACATACACAGCGGAAATGTGGGCAATGAAGGAGCAGGATGGAAGCAGAGTTCAAGCCTGTGAAATGAAATATCTGAGAAGTACTATAGGAGTAACGAATTAATGGGATGAGAAATGAGAAGGTGAGAGAAATAGCTTAGAAGGAAGCAGTCTAGGACAGGATAGAGAAGCCACAGTTTAGGTTCTATGAAGAATGGAGAATGGAGGAGGAGAGTATACCAAAGTAGATGTTAGATATATATTTAACATTGGGTCATAGTACCTATTCAGGTTATATGCATATATGATGGGCTAGAGATGACGAAGGAACCATTTTACAGGTAATCTACCCACATTTGCTCAGAAGTAGGGTGGGAAAAGATTTAGGAAAACCACCCTCACTAGACTCGAACGGGATTTGAACTCCTATCCCTCCATCATTAGGAGACCAGTCCAGCATGAGAGTGACGCCTGAGGCCATTTGGTCACTAAAGCAGGTATGTTAGTTATTGAAGGGGTTATAGGAGGGGGGTTAGGAGACCAGTCCAGCATGAGAGTGATGCCTGAGGTCATTTGGTCACTAAAGCAGGTATGTTATTGAAGGGGTTAGTGGGGGGGGAGGGGTAGGAGACCATTCCAGCATGAGAGTGATGCCTGAGGTCATTTGGTCATTAAAGCAGGTATGTTAGTTATTGAAGGGGTTAGCGGGGGAGGGGGAATTAGGAGACCAATAGGAAGACGAAGGGAATACTGGTTGGTAGGAGTGCAGAGGAGTGTGGAGGAGAAAGAAGTGGATTGGGTCATGATGGAGGATGAGAGGTGGTGGGAAGAGAGATGTTCGAGAGGCTTATTATGTTCCAAATGCACCCAACTAGTGGCTGGAAACTGTTGTTATGGATGATGATGATGATGATGATGGCAAGATGCAATCCTAGGCCTGTAACTTAAACACATTTCATCTATGAAAATGGAATTATAGAAATTAAAGGAATATAAGACAACACAGTTAAATCTTGTCAAAAATATTTGGAAATAAACTATTGAAATGGAAAATGGAGAATAGCTTGTCATTAAAATAACAAATTACTAGTCATTGTATAAAGGAAAACAAAATTGCTTAAGTCAACTTTCTTGTATTCCAAATCACAAGGTTTGTAGCGATTCCAGTGACTATTCAGATTTTGGTGGTTTTTGTACAAATCTACAACTCATTACTTTTTTTTTATATAGACTTAAATCCTCTTTTTTGACATCAAAAACTCTGTAATGATAATAATAATAATAATTATATATATATATATATATATATATATATATATATATAAAATAATATTTAGCATCACGTCTTACTACTCGTTCGGGTCATACTCTTAAGTACTAATTACACTAATGGGTTAGGAATTGGAAAGGTTGAATGTAAAGGAAGTGAACCCGCATTTGCGTGGAGGGAGAGTGGAAAACCATTTAGGGAAAACCACCCCCAGTTCACTCAAGCGAGATTCGAACCATGATCTATCCATCCTCAACAGTCTAGCTAAACATGAAACTAGCGGGTTAGCTAACTACACCACCGAGGTGGGTTTGTCATAATAGTGACTACACATTCATTGATTGATATAAGTTATCTATATTTTATTTATTTATTTATTTGGGCTATTTAACATAGACTTTTTGAATCGACTGTTTATATATTCACACGAGAATTTCAATGCACAAGAGCGAAAGGGCTTACCAATTTTGTCGGGAAAGATATTTTCATATACCTTTCAGGATTCTTTTATATGCCACAATCTACATGGTACCAACAGTTTTACTTTCCCTTTGAAGGAATTTGTGCTACATATTTTTATCACCCAAGAAAAATCGGTTGACCCCCGGCTGGATTTGAACCCACAAAAATCCGCTCTTGATCTGTGTTGTCAACTAAATTATCTACAAAAACTTTTTTTTTGTTACCTTGGTTTACAATATCTCCAAAAAAGATTTAATAGTTAAAATATTACATTATTTAGAAAGGAGGGTTAAACTATTTTGCAGGTTTTGGGACCAATACATTTAAAAATAACTCATTTCTACAAACATTTTCATTTGTAAAGAGAAATTGCAGCAGCTGGATTAAATTTATTTCAAGAGGAGATATAAAGGAGCCAATAACCTATTCCACTACATTCAAATAGAAAAATATTATCCAAATCTAAATATGAGCTTGTTTTTTTATACTTTTACCCATATATTAATTCTACTGAACATATTTTTCTACCATAATTTTTGGACTAATGGATATATTTAAACTAATTTGATCATATACATGGCATTGACCAGAATTACGGGTCTAAATTTAAGCTTCCTTCAGCCTGATAATTTTTTACCAATCAGGAGTGTTCAAAGTTTTTAATATATTTCTCTTTTTGACACATTTGTTGCTAAGAGAATGTAAAATGTGTGTTACATTTATCAAAGTTATCATTCCTTTATAAAAGATGCCAGACACTAAATAACTGGCTCAATCTGACCTAAAATTATTAGATAAAATAAAAAAAAGGTGATTTAAGTGTCGATTTCATTCAAACTCTTGTTTTCTTCATCTACACTGAAAGGTAGAAATCTTTCCTTCATTGATTACACTATGATAATTCCTGTAAAATATAATTATTTGTCAACATAAACAAAGTACATTTACAAGAGATTTAATTCCTTTTCCACCCGCATTAGTGGTCATGTAGTTTAAGTAAGTGTTTGCAAACTCATGGCCTGCAGGCCACACCAGGCCTCCAAATTATATCTAACTGGTCCATTAGTCTACAACACTTTTTATGTTAGTACTCAACCCACATTCTTATATGCACACATAACAAAATAATTTCCAGTTTATTTCTTGTTGTTTCAAAGCAAGAGTTCAGTGACCACTCCACTGTTTTACAGTGCGCTGCAATTCTCCCTTTGTAAGTGTGCTGTATTATTTTTTACAAGGGGAAAGGCAGTTAAAATAGCGGTATTGAATTTGTGGTAAGACTCTGCCCAAAAATATAAAAATATAAATTTATTTGTAGAAAAAAATCATTGATTCGGTTTATGATATTTATGTTAAAAACCTAATCAATTCTTGAAACTCAGATAATCGACCTTTTCACTCCCAATAAGCACCCTTTTTACCATAAAATCAATTCTTATTATGCGTTCACACACACACACACACACACACACACACACACAAAGGATATCATATTCCTCCAGTATTTGGTAGTAATATTAATTTCTCTTACATTTTTGGATGTGCTTTGGTGCTTTTACTTTGTTGATAATTTGAAGAAATTAATAAGAAACCATTTGGGACTAGTAAATATATAGTTTATATTTTTCTTTGTACATATTTATTATGTCAATGGGGTAGGAATGATAAAGGTAGAATTTAGAGGAACTGTACTTATATTTGCTTGGAAGAAGAGTGGGGAAATATTTAGGAAAAACTACCCTAACCGTTAGTATGATGCTGGGCTAAAAATAATACTAAATAAATACTTGAAGCATAAATTATAATACTGGATAAATAACTTGAAATAAATGGAAAAATCTTCATTTAAAAAGGAAAACTAGAAAAAAGGGAAATCAAAGAAACTATGAAAAAATTGTCTGTAAAATCTGGATGCATCAGGGAATTATATAGTATAAACTCTGTAGCCACCATTAAAAACAACTCCTGGTACATATTTTACTTTGCTCTACCCAAATTTTCCAGCTATGCTGCATTCTTATTTTCTCTCGACCCCTCTAATAGAGAAGTATTGTGATTGTCAAAAAAGTTTAACTTGAGATTTTGATAAGTATCACCATTTCATGACACCCTGAAACCGAAAAAGTGTATTTTGCGATGCCGTCTGTCTTTTTATATCTCGGCCTAGAGCCAAAACCATCTTACTAATTGAGATAAAATACTGTGTCCATAAGGGTTTTTTGGAATTAAATATATAACCCAAAAATTAAGGGTAATTTACTGAAGGTTAAAAATAGAAAAAATTGAATTTCTCAAAATCCACCCTAACGATTTTGATCACATTTGATCTCTAACCACAATTTAACATTACAAAATAAAAGGGTAACTCTCATACACCCATGAAAATTATTTTTAGTATACTTTACATGATCAGAAATTTCCAATTTTGATCATATCTCTGCCACTATTTAAGTTACAACAATGCTAAGTAGTAATAGTCTACTATTAAAAATATATTTTTTTATTTAAAATATATTTTTACAAAACCAACAGTTTCTGAGCTATAACCATATATATATGTATATGGAGATCTTTGAAAAATAAATTATGATTGTTTGTTAAGCTCTTTGGTGGACAGATATGTTCCTCTTTTCTTGATGTTTCTAATACAGTGCATTTTATTTCATTAATTCTCTTCAGTGGAAGGTTTATGAAAAATATATATCATTTTGTTTCTCAAATCCTTACAATTTTTTAGTAAATGTCTCTATTTTAAGATAAAAGAGANTATCGATCAGTGAGAGGGAGAGAACGGGAACACGTGATAGAAGAAATGAAATAATAGAGAGAGGATGGAAGATAGAGCATTGTGGTGAAGCTGTGTAAAGAGGAAAGAAAGGTAGAACATGACTAGTGAGATATATTTAAAAAAAAAAAAACACTGAAGGAGAAAACACGCTGTAGTTCGCCTTGCATGCGCACCTGCACGTTACCCGCAGTACATCTCTGTGTCGTCGGTGGCCTATCGAGACGGAATTGCAGGCGTTATTAGCCTCGCGTTCAGACAGCGTTTATATTAATTAATCCCTGGTAGGTGAATTCCAAACCTGCGTCTAGTGTAGTGAACAACCTGGTTTATTCTCCTACGCGGGAGTTTTTCTTGTGTGTGAGGGGTAGGGAGAGTGAAGGGGAGAGGTTGTGACGTCAGAATGTTGTGGCTGTAATAATATAACCTCTATAACCATGAACATTGTTTGATATACGAAAATAACGAGTCATGCTTATGAATAGTTTTACTTTGATTAAAGTGATGGTTTAATCGATGTAAAGTACTTTTATTAACTATTGTTAAATTTACCACCCTAGTATGTTGGTTTTATCTGTATCTGTTTTTTTTTTGTGTGTGAATTTCTTGGGCTTTTTTTTGTCAAACGCTTCGTCGTGGATCGTTGCGGCATATCAATTTTAGTAAAGAGTAAATTTTTTTCTAATTCATCACTCTTCAATAATTTATCTTGTTGAGTTTAAAATTATTGGGCGACATTGTTTTGAAGCTAATTCCTAACTGTAGTCTATGCACTTTTAGACCATACAATTCCAGATTATATTTTATTTTGGACTACATGCTCGTAATGAATGAAGATTTGCTTATGTTATTTTTTACTACGTCAATGGCGGAAGTTTGTTTCTCCGTTTGATGCGCCATCTTTTGACAGGAAATAAGAACTAGAACGATATGAGCTCTAAGATCGTTTACAAAAATATTTGACTGCTATTATTATTAGAAATACAGAGGTGATACGAACTTGTAAAACAATCAAAACCTGGAAAGCTCAGGGAATTTTATGTGACAATGAAGTGTCAGGGAAATATTTTATTCACTGGAGCTTTCAGATATTTTAAAAATTATTTTAGAAAAATGAAATATAATAAAATAGCACAGTGTAAACTATTAGTTTTATAAACAATTCATGGGGTTTTGCGAAAACACCGACACATTTATCTTAAATACTCCATGTGTCAAGAATTTAATTTAAAAAAACCCGGCGAAAACGAAAAGTTTTCATTTATAGTTTTTCCTATAGAACACTAGCGAAATGCACATTTTTTTGTTTGAAATCCCGAAAAAGTCAATTTCAAAACCCACGAAGTGTTTCAATCATACAAGTAGTAATCTCTTTGTTACAAAGTTCTGACTACCAACGATTTAACCCACGATGGTTTTCAAACCTTACCATGTAGCGCACCCCTTCCCACCTCCCAGCTCTTAACCCCCAATAAATGTGTTCCCCCCCCCCCCT
>CABFOW010000531.1:170636-187376 GCA_902141385.1 Timema californicum | reverse complement strand
CCCCCCCCCCCCTACCATGTACAAATTGTTACGGGTTTATTTCTAATCATGCATACAAATACATTCACATAACATATTATATTTCTCCTACTCTTAAGATCTATTTATCCCCATGGTGTTTATTATTTTCAAGTACAGTTTCCGCGATACATTTGTTAGCTGGGTAGCAACAAAGTCTCGATAATTTAATAACTTTGTTTTTATAGGGCCCCTACCCTATCAGTCTGACTGACAGTATGCATCAGTATTGACAACGAAACCGTACACGTTCAGTCTTAGCGTAATTATTTTTATCAGTCTCAGCCCCTGCATGCAAGTGCAACCACATGGATGATAAGAAAAAGGCCTGTGCAGTCTCTGTCAGCTACTGAGACTGTAGGAAATACTGACGTGCGCACGTTCAGTCACACTGTCAGTCTCCCCCACCACTTTCAAGACTGATGGATGAACTGAGACTGATGGGATCATAAAATTCGGATCACGTCATCAGTATTTTCAAGTCCGTCCATCAGCACTGCCCCTACACGATCAGTCAGATTGTCAGTATTACTTATTACTTTATTAATACTGAGGCGACCTGGCGGTCTAGGGGTAAAGGGTCAGACTTCTGTGCTGGGGTCCGTTGCTCAATCCCCGGTCCCGGTACAGATTTATCTGATTTACCAAATTCCTTCCTTCACCTCTGACAAGACGTGTATTAATCACAACTTGTGAATATGTGGAATGCCAGGCCTCCACCGTGGTTCGGATCTAACGTTAAACTGTAGGTCCTCCATTTAATCTCACAACCACCCTACCATTACAAATTAACGTAAGAGCGTACAACCCGAACGGTAGTGAGACTCGGTGCTAATAATATAATGAATGCATTAGAACAAAATTTACCGCCTCTGTGGTCTAATGGTTAGAGCTCCTGACTAGAAATTCAGAAGTCTCGGGTTCGATCTCCGGTGCTTCTAGATTTTCTGTGAAGTTTTGGCTCTGGAACGGTGTCAACTCAACCGTGTGAGGACAAATGAGTAGCTACTTGAACGAAAAAGCGGCTTCGGTATAGAAAATTGAGAATAGTGGCTGGGATTTTTTTTGTGCTGGCCACATGGCATCTTATATACCCAGAAGTTGGCACTATCTTCTCCAACAAACGTTGGAATCTCGTTTGGTATGTTTCGATTACTGGCTGATACCATTGATTTGAAACAATACGTGTTAATATCTTTTAACTGGATGATTTAAAATAATCATACGTCTAGCTCTGTGCTAAGAGGGGCAGATTCGTAGCAGCCAGGGATTACAAATATGATGACTCTTAGCTTACAGCAAAACCCCGTTAGACCGAATCCCGGTAATCCAAAATGGCGGATAATATGAACACACTTTTTGGAAAACGGAGGAAAAAATTAACTCAAATTAAATGTATTTTATTGGTTAACAAATTCAAATCTATTAGAGACTTGTAAGAAGCAGTGATATATATGATAATACATGCTTAATATTTACATGTTGCAGTAAAAACAATAATCACAGTACATAATATATCCTACACCTTAGCTCAGTTGTTAAGGTATTTGTCTACTGAGTTAAGAGACCCGGGTTTGATTCTCGACATGGTCAAAAAATGTATCATTTGGTGAAATGTAGGTATACCCTTTCATATTAATAAAATAACGGCCGGGGACAAAAAATTACTATTTATTTTAGTTTAAATTAGTTGCCGCAGCCCAAATAAAACCAGCACTCTGGGATACATCCTTCTGGCCCAGCCTACCCCTGCCTCTGCTCCCCTTTTCGTCTCTTGGGCATATTAAAACATTTTAAAGCTTAAATAAAATTAAAGATTTCCTTAAAACGATCACTCCCCCCCATCCGCATTAAGTCACCTATTTGTTTTTAAGTAGTTAAACCTTTTTAAGAACTCATTATTTCGCCAGAATTATTAGCGAGATTGACACGCGGTGATGGGCACGCATTCAAAATGTTAAGCTCATTTATTCCGAATTTGACAGTGATTGGGAGGTTGGCGCTCGAATCCCGGTCTGGTTTACGGAGTGTCGTTTTACTCAATTTATTTCAACTCACCCTCCACATTAATGCGGTTACATTTCCTACACATTTTACAACCTCCCCATCTCAATAGCCTGGTTTAAAGGCGTCACTCTTCCCATGTAATAAACTGCCGATTATGGAGAGATCGGGTTTAGATTCCCGGGAAGGGGGTATTCCTAAATGGTTTTCCACTCCTACCACACAAATCGGTGTACATTTCCTCTAAATTCAATCTTTCTCATTCCTTACATATTAGCTAATCCATGCATGCACATATACATCGAACGGGTAGTAAGATACTTGGCTAAAAAAAAAAAAATCTTACAGGGCTTCTATGCACCTGGATAGCCAGAAAAATAAGGAAGTTTGTATTAAGAAAATAGTGGCAGCCCTGTCTTAGCCCAAAGGTGGGGTTGTGTATTTTGGGTGTGTTGTCTTTGGTTAAGGTGGGGGTGTAGAAAACGCGAGTTAAGGGCGCTGTTTTTACAGTATTCACATAAACACATTATTTTAGCCAAAATTTAAAAAAAATGTTTCTTCAGTACAAATATAGAGTTAAATTTTCTTTACTTGATGATATCAACAGTTGTTGGATATCTATCAAGGGTGTCCTGGGGTTTAATGAAAACTTTTTCTTTTAATTTAAAAGTTTCTCATCTAATGCTGCTCATGAGAGATATTCAAGAACTGTTGATTTCACCACGAGAAGAAAATTAAACTCTATGTTTCTACTGGAGCACTATTCTACTTATTTTGGACAAACATTTTTTTTATCTATATAAACTGCAAAAAATATTACCCTCAACTCACTTTCCTTGCATCCCCATTTTATGAGTGATCTATTAAGTTTTGAATTATATAAAAAGAATTAGGCGCGGGTGAACCATATGTTCTTTGTTAATTATAACGATTGTTCTAAAATTAACATTGTTAGATACTTTCTCTGTTATTTTAGTTGATATATAACAAATGTAATATTTATTTAAGTCTTAATGATTTAAAAACTGTTAAAGGAAGGTCTGCAATTATGTTTGCTGATAACATAAGTTTGTTACTCAATAAAATAAAAATCATTTCTAAACTAAAAATCACCATAAAATGTTTAAAACCGTTCAAGACCTGCTTGCACATCTCTGGGTGAAGTAAGTCCTGTGCAAGCTGTACATTTGGAATGTTGCACATAAGGATATTTCAATATCTTACTCGTTTCTCCGTTTTCAGAACACTGCACACCCCGTGAACGGTATTTACCGCCCGCCGCCGCCCAATTCCACGACGTCCAGCGTCGGTCATCCGCCTCCCCCGCCTCCGCCAGTTAAACCCTTGTCGTCGCCTCAAGGTAACTGAGTGTTTCCGCGTTAGCTTACTTGACTTAGCCTTATTTACACATTTGCTGAAAAATAATCTGTCTGAGTGTCACAGATTTTTATACTATAGCAGAATATATGTAGACTGACCCAATATGCTCTACACCACTAACTATATTCAGATTTTGGTTGTGAGAACAATTATTGAGAAAATTCAAACACATTTCTTTATAAAAATTGAAAAGTAACATTTGGACACAGGACCTGGGACCTTTGGCTTAGTACGCCATTGATCTAATCACTGAGATATCTAGGAATCGGCCCGTGCCCAGGGTCATTCTTCACTAATATTTTAAAGCAATCCCTTACAATTATAACTGTACACGTGGCAGCAATAAGTCAACTACCGAGTCAAAGGTGGCTGCGTTATCTGATAACTTGTGGTCTTAATAAAATCACACATTTGTAGCCATCTATTTCCACACAGCCTTAATAGACTCTGCTTTAAAATATGAGTAAAGAGTGACCCTGAACATGGGACGATTCCTGGATAGCTCAGTGGTTGAGCATTGGCATACTAAGCCAAAAGTCCCGGGTTCGATTCCCGTGTTCAGGTGTCATTTTTCAATTTTCAGAATATGATATCTGGATGGAATAATCCTCACTAAAAAGCATAAATAATAGCTTTGGCTATTTGATTCTTAAATATTTCTTTGTGGCCAATATTAATAGTATTTTACTATATTATTTGTTCTATTTTATAAATATTGATAATATTTATCAAAACAGCTGCAGATAACATGACTTGATATATGAATATATAAAAATTGTTTTAGAATCTTTAGTAACTATCTTCTACCATCTTCCTACCAAAATCATACTAAAGAAACATATTATGATTTCTTACATATTTTATTTTCGAGTGATTGAACATGTCTAAGAAAAATGTCACAATCAAGATTTTCAAATTATTGTGCTATGTCATTAAAAAAAATAGTGACACACACATGAGTTATTTCAAATCTCCTCACAACAGCAAGGCAGCTGTATGCCGGTACAACGTTTTTCAAATTGTGCTTTGCAATAGTTATCTCAAGCTATGCAAGGCAACTTTAAAATATTTTTTATAGCATCAGTAATTATGACTGCCAATTTTTTCAAAACTGAATAAAGGACATTTACCAAAGACACTACCAGAACATTTAATTTTTCCTGTTTGTTTTATACTTAAATATATGTGTACAGTTTAGCTGTCGCTATTGAATGTTTATAGTTAGTGTAAAAAATTGTATGAGGGTTCCAGCACGTGTTTTTTCTATTGCGAGAGCTCCTTCGGTCTGAAAAGTTTGGGAACCTCTTGTCATAGTATATGGCTTTGTAGGCACATGCACACTTCCTGAGGGTTGGTTCTAGCGCTTGCACGTTGATTGAGTCAGTTGGTTTTTGAAATAAATTGGGTCTCCTAAACTGATGTTGTCCTGTAGAAAAAGAAAAGCTGAATTTATTTCAAATGCTCTAAACAGACAATTCCAATGAGGTTGAAATATTGTTATTGGTTTGGAGCTTGTCACTTAATTACGTTTTTGCTATGCTTTTGTTTTTCGGTGGATGTGTGAATCCACAGTAAATGCTCAGTCCAATTTTCATAGTAAGTACCTTATCTAACAACTAGAAAAGTTACTATATGTACTTTAACATATTCATAACTTCAAGTCATATGATCTGCAGCTGAGGCTTTTGATGGATATTATCAATACCTGTTAAGTTAAACTAATACCACAATAATGCATTACCAAATTAGACCGTTAAGAATATATTTGTATTTTATTAAAGAACTTCCTATAAAAATTGGGCTATATTTGACTGCTATAATTAACAATAGTAAAAATATTTGTTTTAATTATCATGCTGAACTGCTTCAGTTGTGGTCGTGTGCTAAAAGGCATCATTCTCTTGAAATGTCCTGAAATAACTCTAGTCATTATTCTTCTACTTTAGGTTCTGATCATTTATTTTTCTTCACAGAGGGTAGGCCAGTCATCAAAATATGTACTGAACCTTACATGTAATAATTTTCATCTTAACATTAGTCTCCCAGCATAGTTGCTTCTAGTAAAAAAACACTCTGCTTCTTTTAAATTTTCGGTATAAGAGAAAACACTTCAGTCAATCTTGACTAAAGTCTGAATTTAATGTATTGCTACTCTAACATTTATGGAGTGATCGATCGAATACACATCTTATTACTTCGAAATTTATCAACCAACAGACTGAAGCCACGCAGTTAGTTTTGCTTGCTTCACTTTTGTATACTATGCCTTCAAAAGTGTCCTCGCCAGATAACTAAATGTTCTTTTTTTCCTAAATGGTTTTTTACCCACGTTCCATTCAAAATGGGTAAACTTCCCATACATTCAACTTTATCCCTATCACATTAAATTATCCTTATAGAATTCAATATGAAAATATTTAGTTTAATTAAGTATAAGTGAGAAAGAATTTTTGTGAAATTACAAACTTTTACTATAGTAAGTCTATATACAATTCTATAAAGATAATTTAATATTGCTTCCTTATTACAATATCATCATGTATTTCAAAAACCTATCGCATTAGCCTAATTAGTACATATGTCTACAACCAGAACAGGAAGTAAAATGCAGTGCTAAAGAAAATTCAACACAAGGACTATTATTGGTTTAATCTAAGGGTTAGGTATAAAGAAGGTTGTTTTTATAGAAAGTATGCATACACTATAAGGAAGGAGAGGATGGAGAAACCACCTCCAGGGCACCTGGTCAAGATTCGAACCGTTACCTTCTTGCCACTGTTAATCTATTCTCTAATAAGATATGACCCGTTTTGGTGGCTGCAGGGTCTAAGGCATCACTCTCGCAATAGATTTTACAATGGATGAAGCGGACGTCAGGATTTTAATCCTGGTCGGTTGTTCTAAGGGTGGTTTTCCCTAGAGGCTATTTTCAGCCTTTTTACACGCAAATACGGCTACGCCTCCTTTCAATTAAACCTTTCTCATACCTATCACATTAGTGTAATTAGTAAAAATGATGTGTACAATCTGAATTGATAGACGCGATGTTAAAAATTGTAAGACAATAAAGATATTTGGCATTCGAGGCTGTGACTCATGCCAAGGGGAGGGATAGTCATTCATATTATTAAAATATTAATAGCCTTGAGGTCAAGACCACAATTTTTTTAAATATAATGTTTCATATTTGGGGGAACATGTATTAATCAGAGCGTTTTGATCATTTCACATTTTATATCAAACACTAAGGCTGGCATCACACTCATATTTATTTAATACAAGTTATTTGATAAAACCCGCCTCGGTGGCGTAGTTGGCTAACACGCTTGTCGTGTTGAGCTCGACTGCTGAGGACGGGGAAATCGAGGTTTGAATATCGGTCGGGTGAACTGGGGGTGGTTTTTCCTAAATGGTTTTCCACTCTCCCCCCACGCAAATGTGGGTTCACTTCCTCTAATTCAACCTTCAAAATTCCTAATCCATTATAGTAATTAGTACTTAAAGCGTATAACCCGATCGGTTAGTAAGACGCGGTGCTAAATATTATTAATTATTTGATAAAAGAAAAATATGATGCAAATTTGACGATCCACCCAAGATCCTTTATAAAGTAATATTGCATCCCTTTTCAAACCACACTTCTTCACCGCCCATTCATTACTGATTCTGTCCAAACGTGTTTTCCCGAATACCTTTGTTAGATATCTAATTCCAACCGCATTCACCTTGCTCTTGTTTTTCGCCTGACAAACTCACGCTTCACATCCATACAACAGTGTTGGCGTTAACACACTTTTATATACTGCCACCTTTGCCTCTTTTGATATCACTTCAGTCTTTCCAATAATCCATATAGATCCAACTACTCTCCGAGATTTCACAAAAAATGTTCTTATTTTTTAAGAGTTGCTGCCTACTAGAACCCCAATAAAATCACTTGGGT
Source organism: Timema californicum (assembly GCA_902141385.1). NCBI lineage: Eukaryota > Metazoa > Arthropoda > Insecta > Phasmatodea > Timematidae > Timema > Timema californicum. The sequence continues at coordinate 180,031 of CABFOW010000531.1, read as the reverse complement.
TGTAAATGTCAAAGTTGTTTGCTCTTTTGATATATCTGGCTCTGACCAGTTTGAACCATTGGACTGATTTTTTGTTTTTCTTTTAATATCTTTTATTTTTCACACTTTTCCATGCAGATGTTGATGTAATTTTCTTATTTACCCTCTCACGCCATTCATGATTATATTAAATTCTTAAATACACCAAAAATATATACTCTGTAAACATTTGTGTTGAGCAAGTAGTTAGATAGTCGGAAGCGAATTATTTTAAATGTATGTTCTGTCCGGGCGTACTGAGGGTGATTATTTCCTAATTGGTTTCGTCAGCTCTTTCTACGCAAACGGGTTTGCATCTAAATTTAAACTCATCATGAATGGGTTGTAAAACGAGAAGCACTGCTGAACTTGTGGCACCCGGTGGGTTGCGTATCATATGTTTCCCTGTGAACACGCTATCTGGCGGTTACTGGTGCGACTGCAATCAATCGACCAAACGCTCATTTGTTTCTAGCGCGGATCGAATTGTACTTCCGAGTATATTGATCCGTCCCCCATTTCCAGGACGTCCTCGTGTGAATGACCATCATCCACGTGGATACTTTTTATTATTTGTGGGTATACTACGTCTTACTAGCTACCAAGGCCACCCAAAAGCTCACAATAATTTTTTTTCGGTATTTAACGTGCACTATTTGAACCGAGTGATAATATCAGCACACGAGAATTTCTATGAGTAAGAATAAAAGGGCCTGGCAATTTTGCCGAGAAAGATGTTCACACAAAACTTCCAGGGTTCATTTACACGCCACAATTGACTTAGGACCGACGGCTTTACTTCCCCTCTGAAGGAAATTGAGCTACGGATTTTATCGCACAAGAAAAATCCGTCGACCCTTGCTGGGTATGACCCCACGAATATCGGGTCCTAAAGCGAGCACTCTACCCCGAGACCACCAAGGTCGGCCTCATTTAATCAATAGAGATTATGATTTCTATGAATAAATAGTGTAAAAAAAGGAAAAAAAAACTCGGTGGATCCGACCGGATTTTGAAATCCCGAACCCCAACTTTCCTTTCACTGACATTTCAATCATAGTGAGTGTGATGCCTTAGACCGTGAGACCGCTGATGCGGGCTACAAGGGCTATTAGCGAGTAGTGTAGTTTTAAAGAAATTGTATCCCAGAGTAAAAACCACCTCTAGTGCATCCGGGCTTGAACCCCGACCTCCCCATCATCGTCATACCGGTGTTTGGGATGAGGAAGGTTGCAGTAATAGGAAGTGTACCCGAATTTACGTGGTGGGAGAGTGGAAAACCATTTAGAGGAAAAAACCTCAATACACCTTTTCGAGATTCGAATCCCCTTCTTCACGTTATCGGCCGTCTAGTCTATTGCGAGAGTGACGCCTTAGACCATGCGGCCATTGAAGCGTTTATAGTGTGATACTGCTGGTGAATAATTTAACGTGGATCGTTCGCGTTGTGGCTGATAAAGGGGTGATGATAGAGTGGGAGAGAGGTTTATCTAGTACTGAAGACCTTGAAGAAGAGACGGACGTCTTCATTCAACCTTGGCGCAGACCCCACGTGACGACGACTCTTTTAACGGCAGGGGAGTGAGGAGGCTGATAATTGGTGGGTCCCATGATGGGAAAGAGGTCTTTAGATCGATACCTGGTTATTTCCATCCACGAGGGTTCGTGACTTGTCTGAGGAATTGCTCGATGTGGTGACTGCGGTTGGGGACAAGCAATCCGTAGTGAGGTAGTTCCTTCCGTTGGGTAAACATCCGCGCGCTTCTCCTCTGTAGCCGGCGCACCAGAGGTCATCCGTCGACACCCACACTCCTGCCACCAGTACTTGCGGGGTGAGTGGGGACTTGAGTCGCGGCTTACTAAGGATTCACACGTTCGCCTAAAAAACAGCAGAACAGAAAATTAACGTGGCCACGTGTCGAGAGCTAAGCCAATCACAAGAAGTTAGCCAAAGCTCCGTTGGCCACTTTACATTGTTACCATCTTTTACAACTCTCTTTGTGCTACTCCATAAAATCTGCTTAGTGGAACCATTCAAATTAAAAACCCAATCGACTCAATAATTGCTCATGTGTCTATAAAGTGAAATACAAGCATACAGCTCCGTTTATTGTTGTGGGTCATTTGAAAGAATGGAAAGGGGGGATGTCGCTTTTGTTCTGTTATAGTTTGTTACGCGACACAATACAATCTTATGAACACATTCGTCGTGACATTAATCTTAAATAGGTGTTTATAACCACATTTTATTTTTTTAAGTGGATAGTCACTCGTTTTGAGTTTGCGTTGCAAAGTATCATAGGCCAATGTTGATACATATTTTCTGCCAGCGTGTGATTTATTACGCTATTCAATTAGATTATGCTTTCTATTTCATTTTCTAATTTATTTGAGGTATTTAACTTGCACTTTCCGAACCGACTGATTATACCAGCACATGACTTATAAACTAACTTGAATCTAAAACAGACACAACACCCAACCCCCGCCCGTTAATTCATAACTGTGAAAGGAGAAATCCTACATTTCACCGATGATAAATTTCTCGTCCATGCCAAGAATGGAACCCGGGACTCGTAGCTCAGTAGACAAACACGCTACCGACTAAGTTAAGGTGTTGGACTTTATAGTTTCGGTGAACGTGTGGCTAAAGTTTTAAGGGCCCTTTTGTGCATTCGTTTAGGGTCGCGTGACTTCCGACGGCAAAATGTCGGTTTTGTAAATAGCTTGAAAGATATGCCCTCGTGTCCTACAGAATATGTGCCAAAAAGTCGCGTCAATTTTCTTACTACGGGGCGTATAATAGGTTCATTTATGCAAACGCACCGTTTGTCTGTCGTCCACTTTCTATAAATCAATGCTGCCAACCGCTCCCTAGTAGACAGACAACATGGAAGCACTCGAATTGCGGAATAAATTATACCTGCCAGGCTGTGTACCTGAGTTTAGGAAGAACATGTAATTACATTCAACTTCTAAACCCTAACCTAAAATAAGCTAGCCTAACATAACCTAAACTAACCTAACCTCTATTTTTCATTTTGAACAAAGTAATTATAAATTTAATTTTCACTCCGCAGTTCGTGTAAGGGTATTACCAACTTCGGATGAGTTGTTCGCAATTCGTGTGCACCCGTATTAGTTGCTCCGCAATTCGTGTGCGGGTCAATCCATTTCAGATCGCCTAATGGAAGTTGCTGTTAAAATTTATTTATTTATAATTTTTTGTGACAGTCTTATGACATTTGAAGAGTTGAAAATGGGGGTTATGTTGTTTTTTAAATGTTCTATTTTTTTTTGAGCGGTCATTTTGTTCGGACGCGTTGGACAATTTCGCATTATGTGGAGGTTTGCCGAAACTTTAAATTAGGGAAAATTTGAGATATCTTTAATGTGTCCCTTTTGAGTTATTTCAGTTTCGATAAAGCCGATTTTACGCAAATTGCAATATTTGGAGGCTTATAAAAACTAAGTATATAACTCACAGACCTCAGACCTTTTCAGTAAGTAAACACGCATGAATCCGATACTTGCACAAAAACTTGAAGACGACTCTTTATGTTTTTCAGACAATATTAATTTTGGTTCCAAAGTTAGGTTTTTGTACGTTTTTAACTTTAATTTTCAATAATTTTTTGAGCCATTTACTTAAATGTGAGCTTAAATATGATCTGGGCATAAAATACAGTATGTTTTATGCAGCTTATTTTAGTTTTTGTTTAATCTTGATATCTTTGAAAACAAGCGGTATATTAAAGTTTCCGCAAATCTCTACAGAATGCGAAATTGGCCGAAGCGTCCGGTCAAAATGGCTGCTAAAAAAAAAATAGAACATTTAAAAAATAAAATAACCTCCATTTCCAACTCTCCAAATGTCATAAGACTCTGTTACAAAAAAAATATAAATAAATACATTTTAAAGCAACATTTTATTTTTAAAATGGGTGATTTGTGGGTGATTTGGTATGGATTGACCTGTGCCCGGATAACTTAAGTCCACTTGCGGTGGATGCTTCCTTCCATCCAAGTAAGTTGATTTAAGTGATATTTTATCTCATTAGCCAATATATATAAATAACCCGCTTCGGTGGCCGCATGTTTTAAGGCGCTACTATCGGAGTAGACTAGACTGCTGATGACAGTGAGATCGAGGCTCGAATCTCGGTAGGGTGTACCGAGGGTAATTTTTCCTAAATGTTTTTCCATTTTACCTCCTTACTAATCTCTAAAACCATGAGAGTAATTAGTACATAGGCGTGGAACCAGAACGGATAGTAAGACGCGGCGCTAAAATAATTATTTATATATAGTTTGAATACTGAACTTTTTTTTTATATGAAGTTATGGGGGGGGAAAGCAATTTGGGATTAATCATTGAAGGAGAACAAAAACGGAAATCTAAAGAAGAATAGGCCTACTGCAAGAAAACACAACAATATTTATTCTCTTAACTTTAATATATATTGAAATGGACAACGCTCAAAGGACACAGGCGACACTCATACATTAATTATGTTCACTTCCATTACCAATTTTTATTAACGGACGTCAAATGTCGCGTGTATAAGATCAACCTACAAAACGCGTGGAAATCTGACGTCGGGTGTCGCGCGACACAAAATGTGCACATAAACGAGTCCTTTTATATTAGGGCCAGACAAGCGGTAAATGTCGCTTGAAGTGAGCGACAGATGACGCTGTAATAATTTTTATTTTATTTTTTAGCACCGCGTCTTACTACCCGTTCGGTTTATACGCTTTAAGTACTAATTACTCTAATGGATTAGGAATTGGAAAGGTTGAATTAGAGAAAGTGAACCCGCATCTGCGTGGAGGGAGAGTGGAAAACCATTTAAGAAAAACCACCCCCAGTTCACCCGACCGAGTTTCGAACCTCGATCTCCCCGTCCTCAGCATTCGAGCTCAACACGACAAGCGCGTTAGCCAACTACGCCACCGAGGCGGGTCGCTGTAATAATGCTTCACGTTAATGAAACTGTAGGACACTAATCTCACTCGGTATGGGTTAAGGGGCGTCTACAAGGATGTGTCGTTCGTTACTCGAAAACACCGGGGTTCATTTGAAGTGCTACATAAACTAATGTACAAGGGGATACACCGGGGCGATATATATGTGGCGGGGTGATATAATTAGGCCTACTTGTATTGTATTATGTTTTCATAGGCTTTTTACTTACGAGTATAGCCAGATGATGCGATATTTCACTTCTGATTCAAGTTACATTTCACGTTTTATTGCCTACAATAAATCTTATCACCTTTTATCAATTCTGTCGTTCGTGTATTTCTCTAATCTATTTTACCCGGTTCTAAATAAAACCTCACATGTTACACTTTTATCGTACGTAACATTTTGACACAAATTTAGTATTTTTGATGTTTTATCGTAAACTTGCATTTTATAGACTGCTAATACTTGCATTTTAGACTTGGGACCTTCACCTGAATTATAACAGTATGGTTTCATAATAAATACTTTTCTGAAGGGTTCTGATATTACTATGAGTAGAGCATACTTTCTACTCTCGAAATTTATAAATAAATACAAGACCATAAACCATCTTAAATATAATTGGTATCTACTAATATTGTTCCAACGAGCTATTTCTCGCGAAATGTTAAGTTCATACATCCTTACAAAAACTCCATGGTGTCTTCCCTAAATTGAACCATACCGATTGAGCGGCCGCTGTTTGTTGGTGAAGATAGTGTCAACTTCTGCGAATCGAGGTTGTCATGTGGTCAGCACAGAGATACTAATATATGAGACACTTGAATTAATATACTTGGCTGTGACGACCAAGTTTGTGTGTTTCGCTTGTAACTGGGATAGATCTCGTCTAAACTTAGAACTCACACAGGCATCTTCCCAGATTTTTTTTCTTTATCTTCTTTGGTTCACAATTTCGGGTCCAAGGTTATAAAGTCTTAAAACATACCGGCAAAATGTTTAGCTACATTTATCAAAGCTAGTATCCCAAATTAGGCTGCTAAAATTTATAAATAACTCTAGAAACCTTTGAACCAATTTGAAATATAGGAAAAAAGGTGTCTTAAATGGATAAACCTTCCAAACACTATAGATTAAGTTATATATTTTTTTGTTTAACTAATCTAAACAACTTTTCTATATTCACGGGCTTCGTATGGCCATACTAGTGTGAAAATCTCAAGTTTTAATCAAACTATAATTTTTCTTCATATTATTCTATTATTTTCTCGTAACATTATTTAAAAAAATACGTTTTTTACGGGCTAAATTAATGGGAAAAAACTATTTTAAAATTCGGCTAAACAACTTTAAAACAATATTTTCCATCTGATTTCAACCAAACTAAACATCATTGACATATCTCATAAATAAGATTCACTTGATACTCAACGCTCTCAAATTTAGCCAATTCTTGCAGAGGTTTTGTGTTCAAGAGTTGTTAATTATTATAGTGATGATGATAATAATAGTAATAGTAATAATAGTTTATTGGCACAGCTTAAAAGCGTCACACATTTTTTTTTTTGTCAGATGTTTTGTGTTCCACAAATCGTCACAAGTTTAACTCCACAGCTGTAGATCAGCTCCGTGGCATGTATTTTGAAATACTTCACTCTCCCAACCCTCAGACCTATGAATCTGTTGCGTGTGACGTTGGCCTCTTTCCATAATGTTCGAAGTTATTTGTGGATCCCTGGAATTTGTGGCTAGTTTTAACCTTAGCCAACTTTGCCCTGTTGTGGAATATATTAGTACTCCATTTATTGATCGATTGATTACTACTCTCAGATCGCCATTAAAAGAAGCGTTGAGAATATATGAAAAATAAAATTAATAAAGCACATTGATAGGTCGCCATTTTCGTCTTGCAGCTGTCGAGATTCTTAGCGTCTATCAAACATCATCATCATCATCATTAACTGTTTCCATCCTGTGGCCGGGTCGGTTTAGTAAATTACCTACATCTTGCTCTATCCTTCCACTAATCTTCTTCCTTTTATTGCTTCTATTCTTCTCCTCTCACTGAAACACGTTATCTTATCTGCTCCTTTCACCAATTTCTTACTCTCCCTTGCGATCTTTCCGCTACATACTTCATTTTCAACATTTTATTTGGCATTCTCTCTTTTTTAATCCTCCTTACATGCACATACCATCTCAGTCTTGTTCCCTCTATCTCATGTAGGTAGTTCTTCTACTCTCAATCCTTCCACTATATCAAACACGTCTTTATTTAGTTGTTGTTGTTGTTGTTGTAAAAGGATGAAAGAAATTACTGGGATTAAAAAACACACAGATGAAATGTTATATGTACAAAATACATTTAGCTAGACTTTAACAAGTTGGCGGTACCAGCTTTTTATCTCTTCCCTCAGACGTGATTCCGGGGTAGCACGCTTTATTAATTCCCTCTTCTCATTTCTGAATGCATTGCAATTAACAAGAGACTGGAGCTTCTAGTAGTAGAAGCTTACTCATGGAATTAAAAAAAAGATCGAGAAAGTGAAGGTGATATCAATTTTTAACACGGATCTATCCAGAGATCAAGCCATCCTGGTTTGAGTTTTTGATAAGGATTTATTGCCGTGAGCTCTCTTTCAAGCCGGTGAGCTCTTCTTTGTTATGTACGTCTAGAATATACTCTACTGTACATTGCTACAGAAATGTACCCGGTGGTTTTCATTTCAAGCCTACGGAGGGACGGTGGAGAAAGTCCCACTAAACAAATTTTCCAGGACCACTTTTATATTTCAAACTTCATAAGGAACTCGGCAAATACTTAAAAAAATATATGACAAATACCTCTTTTAACCAAACTCTAAAGTGCATTAGAAAGGTATAGTAATTGTCTTAACAGATGGCAGCACCAACTTAATTTGAGTTAGAATTGGACCTTATCCCCTTTTCCCCTGTACCCTTAATTGTATTAATTGTCCCACGTGTACAGTTAAAATAAAAAATGATTCATTATTACATCCATCAAAAAATTACATAGCTGCTTATACATGTATAATGTAATTATCAAAAAATGACCTCAATTTTAAAGGATCAAATAAAATACCAACCAAGCATATTTTGTAGTTTCACACTAAGAATAAACTTACGGCGAAAGGGAGATTGTAATTCAAATATTGGTCGGTGCACCGAGGTTTTTTCTAACAGTTTCTTACTCTTCGCGTAAATATTGGTACATTTTCTCTCAATTATTTATATCTTCCTCACCCCTATCCCATCATAATAAATATGCGAATTTCCTGAAAACAATTAGTATGAAGCAGTACTCATAAATTACTAAAAAAAGAGTAGAATTATTTTATTTTTATATATTATTATTATTTTTATTAGGGTTGGGATTCCCGTAACCTAGAACCTTAGAATTCTTAAGGATATTCGAGAATCAAGGATTCAAGAAAATATCAAATTCCAGATTCGATAAATTAATTTTTTTGAAACTTTTTATTAGAATTTGCTTTAGAGCTATATCCCTAATATTTCTTTTTTGCTGGTTCAGCACCAACATAATTATTATAAAAACCAGACCTCAAACCATCGGAATAATATTTATATTTTATATATGTATAAATAGCACACACATTTTTTTTCAACTCAACAATTGTTGGAATGATAAGATAATGTAGGCAATGAGCTTTGTATCTTCTTTACTTGTATGGTTGTAAAATACACCTTTCTAGTGAAACAAAGGAACCAAGTTTGAGAGGGTTGCTTTGAAAGGGGGTAGCGATAACTTCTGAAGCATATATTTGGAAATTGTTATAATAAGGCTAGTTGTTAGCAGACTATAAGAGTTTAGTTACTAAAGGCATATCCTATAATTAGGTTTTAGTGTCCATTTGTAAAGTTAAAAGTGCGTACTGGATTTAGTCGCATGCATTACGAGTTTTTTCTTCTTCATATTTATAGGACATATATACATTTTTTAATTTAAATTTTTTATAACGTTTAGGTCATTTATAGGTAATTTTTTGGTAACTTGTAAGGCATTAAAGTCCAGACCCTGGTTATAATGAATGCCATTTATCAAAACGAATGTTAACATAATAACTACTATTTATATTTCTCTTATCCTATATATTATTAATGTTGTCAACATTTCTTTTTCTCAACTAATAAAAAGTCTACCGCGATGAATAAGGTATCAGAGGATAGGATTTTTTAACTTCTTCTGGCATAGCATACTCAGTTTACGTTAAAACACATTGTTTGTTTAAAATTCAAGTTAAAAGAATATTCTAACAACTTTTTGTATCAATTACCGAGAGTAAATTCTCTCTGCTATTTTGTGTATACACTTCGCTGAGTATTTAATTTCAACAACCCAACAAAATACTATTTGGGGGGGGGG
>CABFOW010000531.1:141220-170521 GCA_902141385.1 Timema californicum | reverse complement strand
AGTGTGCAAATGTTTCACAAGGGTTTATTGGTTCTGTTATATTCCTCATATGTTTATACCTTTTTTTTTGAAGATTCGGATTCGGATTCGTGATATGAAGGTAAAATGAAAGAATTCCTAAAATAGTGGCTTCAACCCATCTATAAATTTATGATATTATGATCAGTAATAACCTATATAATCTTGATCTAAACATAAACGATGTTTGCTGTTCATGAATGTTCCTAACTTAACAAAAATATAGTTTTTTTTTTTTACATCTTCCATGAGAGTTTTCCAGTTATAAACATGGGCAAGTTACTCTTCTCTGTAAACTTTAAAGAGAGGACTTTAAAGTTATCTCGTCGAAAGGAAAGCCTCTGTGCTTCCACAATATTAGCGAAAGCCAGGGGGCTTATTTTTTTGTATAGTCAGTCCCGATAGATTATAAACTATCTTATAATACTTTATACTTTACAAATGTGGCTTTAGGGATTCCAATTCGAATAGTAACTACTGCACGGTCCCTTTTCGGTGGTCTCATGTTCCATAGCGTCAGTCTTGCGATATACATAACTACCCAAGATGGGGAGGTCAGGGCTCGAATCCCTGTCAGGTGTACTGAGAAAGGTTTTTCTTCATTGCAGTTTCTCTCCGTGCAAATTCGGGTGCACTTATTAAAATTGTACCTTTCTCATCCTTACAACATTAAATGTAATTGATAGTGTGTATGAGTCGAGTCCGAAAGGCTAGTATAATGGTGGGCTGGGAGTCAAGGTGGAGGGGGATACCTGACTGAGGTAGAGGAGGGTTCGGTAAGCTATAAGTATTTTCAATAATGTACTTTAGTATGACACCCGCCTCGGTGGCGTAGTTGGGTAACGCGCTAGTCGTGTTAAGCTCGACTGCTGAGGACGGGGAGATCGAGGTTCGAATCTCGGTCGGGTGAACTGGGGGTAGTTTTTCCTAAATGGTTTTCCACTCTCCCTCCACGCAAATGCGGGTTCACTTCCTATAATTCAACCTTCCTAATTCCTAATCCATTAGAGTAATTAGTACTTAAAACGTATAGCCCGAACGAGTAGTAAGACGCGGTGCTAAATAATAATTAGTATGACGTTTTGGGTACAGCCCTAAGCTATGTATTTGGGGGTTGATGGTTACATGGTCCGTACCACACCGTATAATTGCGGATGAACGCTCGCTCGACGATTCGCCCGCGATAGAGTTTAATTTTCTTCACATAGTGATATCAACAGTTGTTGAATATCTGTCGAGGATGTCCTGGAATTTAATGACAACTTTTTCTCTTTATTTAAAAAGTTGATCATTATATAATTTCTTGTGATTGGCTTAGTGCTCGACACGTGACCACGTTTAAGGCCGATATACCCAGAACGCTAAGCTAAGCAATGGTTCATCTTTTCATTTCAAAATTCAATGTTGTTTCTCTCTGGTCTGCTTCAGTAAAGTTTAGTTATGAGGGCGTTCTCCAAAATGTCTTGTGTGAGTTCAGGTTATGTAGTACTCAATAAAAAAAGATGCTGTAAGCAGCTGTTTTGGAAGATGAAGAAAATTTAGGAGGTCGGGGTTGACTTGTTGAATTAACACTTTCATTTTAATACAAAAACATGTATTAAATATAAAACCTAAATATAATATTACTTAAACACACGCGAAACAAATTGAAAACAAAACTTAAACACTATTTTAGTTATTTTCACCAAACCAGCACTGCGTCTGTTCAACACGGAGCCCAAGGTGTGTTATGCGCATGCGCAACGTAAGATAGCTCATGATGGGATATGGAAAAATTGCCTGGCCAGCAATCAGGAAAAACATAGCGTGGCGTAGAAAGGCATAGCTTAGCCTTTTATGTGAACCAACACATTTAAATACATGGTCCGCTATTTTTCTAAAAAGTTAGCAGAGCAAATCTTAGCTTATCTTAGCGTTCTGTGTGAATCGGCCTTTAGTTTTTGTTCTGCTATTTTTTCGCTATGATCATGGCAGATATTCAACAACTGTTGATATCGCAATGTAAAAATAAAATATGTATTTCTACTGGAGGACTATACTTGTACTTGAGTATTATTTTATTTATTTTGATCAAAAAAATATGTGTATATTAAAACGGCTAAAACACGATATTTATACTTTTTTTTTCACTTCACCGTGTCTTACACACTTTTTCTTTAATTATGTCTTACAGTCTGTTTTCCTTCTTCTCTTCTTAGACACTTTTTTCTCTTAATAATTGTCTCTTACATACGTTTTTCTTTCGCCGCATCTTACTACAGTTCCGGGCTATCCGCATTTAACTACACTTGTGGTTATATGTGTGAGTAAAATAGAATCGTGATTAAATGTACCAACATTTGCGTAGATAAAGTTTGGGGTAACAATTTTGGGGGTTTACCATTCTTAATACACCCGATGAATGTTAGTGAGTGCAAGGATGAGGCTTGGTTTTAGATTCATGCTATTCCCGTGTTTAATTTGTATAGTGTACGCATATCACAATTTGAACACCGCGGGTACAATGTAAACTAAACAAATTTAAAAGGAATCCGTCTAGGAAACTACTGAGTTAATGGCGGTATAAATAAATTATACCTATCCTTACTTTGTCTCTTTCCCGTGACATATACATTGAATGGAGTAAGTAAGCATTAGGTGATTCAAGAAGATAGCTATCTTTATTCCTACCCTTGTAAGTCTGGTACTGGCTTACAGCCAAGGGTATATACTAGACCCACAGCCTCCAGGTTAAGATGGCTGTGCTCATCAGGCGAGCTTGAGTCCTTCAACACTAGGATCGCTACTGGCGGTCCCAAATGACAACATTGATATCAAGCAGGCATTTTTAAAAAAAGTTCTCTAGTTCTACAGTAGCCCCATGGCTTCTTTGGTACTGACTGACAGCTCACAGCTGACTTCTAGCAGTCAACATTTAGGTATACACCTAAATTTTGACTGTCAGAAGTGACAGCTGTTAAACACATGTTTTTGCAGATCATTTGATTCGACGTAGGGATACATAATTTGGTCTGGTAACTTTTCAAAGCCGTCAGCTGTCAGTCAGCACCAAAGAAGCCATGGGGCTACTATAGATGGTTTAGCTAGAGAACTACCAGAATTGTCTTCTTGTGTCAACAAACTGGCTTTCACAAAGTTGTGTTCAGTTAAAGGTTCCAACTTCCTCTACCATAAACCAACCCCCCAAATGAGCCTACCCAGACTGCAAATTACAAAGAAAATGTAGAATACAATCGGTTCGTGTTTTTTTTGTTCAAGCGAATGATTGCACATTGTTTAGTTGTAAACAATCTTCAAATACTATCGACGAGCTACTTGTCTGAAAAAGGTTTGTTCATTGATTGGTAGTCGAGGGAGTCTGTTAAGGTTGGGGAAAGGGGGGGGTGTTTGCTGGTAACATAACGATTGTGTTTGTGCCGCCTCCTCTTTACAACGAACACAATTTGAAAGTGATTTGTTAGCTATGTACACATTGGGCGATTATCGGCCGACGCGATCCGCTGGACGATGTTGCCGGACGATATTTGTCGTCGAGTGGTCGGAGCCAGAATCGGCTGACTGCCGAGCGACGAATGATTAATAGAATGTTGCTGTTGTGGAGTCTTCCTTCCGGAATGGAAAACATTTCCAATGTGTACGCAGCGATGTCAATCGGCCGACTTTTGTTTGAGTCTATATTCAAGCGAGCAGTCTTTTCAATTTTCTGATTATATCTAGATGGAGTAATCCTCACTAAATGCATAAATAATAGCTTTGGCTATTTGGTTCTTTAGTATAGTTAATTAAATAATAAGTACAGGCACTTAGCACATGCATTAAACTACATTTAAAAAGATATAGAAAATATTTGAAAATAATTCTTATTCAACTTGCATGCACATACAAACGATTTTATAGAAATCACAATTTTTGCATAAAATTAAGCAAATCTCTCTTGTCATGGCACCTTCCCTTCATTCGACACAAAGTACATGGCAAATTTGTTCTGTATCTCTTTAGCGTCTACAGGACTTCTTCTAGGAACAGATTAGATATCTAATAATTACTTTCTAGTTCATGCGTTCGCCATGCACCAGGAATAATGTCACAGGTCTCAACATTTTCCCTGTCAAATGTACATGTCGATATGTAGGGGAGAATAGATGTTATATTCCGTCTTAGAAAATTATGTAAATAAAAACAAGAACAACCGATTCTACCTTTTTAGGTTCCAATGGTATAGGTTTTCTGAATATTCTAAAAACTGAAGACAATAATCCAAATAAATTTTCAATAATACCTTGCTCTACTTATCCCATAGTTGAACACCCTTTCCGCGGATCCTTTTGGTTAAAAACCAGGAAAGGGCTTCATAAGATTACTGCTTAGTGCAAAAGCATCATCTGCCACAAGTACATATAGATACACCTGATGTTTCAGGCAGTTCTGTTGATAATGGCGGGCTTAATTTATTGCTAACCATGCCATTGTAAAACGTGGTACTTTTGAAAACACCACCATCTAAAATTCTTCCTTGGCATCCTACATTATCGAAAGTAATTTTACAGTCACCATCCGCAACAGCCATTCAAACAATGCTGAAGGTTCCTTTATAATTGTAAAAGACACTTCCGCTGTTTGCTTGCGCTTCAATTTGGATGCGTTTTCCGTCCAAGGCCCCTATGAAGTGAGGAAAGTTACACATCGTGAAGAACCCGTCCAAAATGTCAAGCCAGTCCAATTCTGAAGTTGGTACCTGAATAAAAACAAAACACACACAATTGTTTTATTCAAGTTAAGTTTATCAATAAATATAGTTTTTTAATATCATTCTGGTAATGAAAATGTAATGTAATTGTTAAAATAATTGCTTCTGAGGGTTGGGTTTTTTCGTGATGCATTAAAGCTTGTAAAATACGTATTAATAATTTGTATATCATCTTCAGCTACTTCAATACTANTCTAAACTACAACATTACAAAGAATAATTACTTATTAATACGTCTATTAAATACACAAGTCTTGAGTCCGTCACACACGTCCATTACAATGTGAAAACACGCACTCTAGTGTTGACACTCTCAGCCCCGTTGCTCGAGTCTCGACTGTATTTTGTCACACCTGTCTGGTTTAGCCCTACACTCAGCTGGTTGGAATGTCCCCCACCTCCTTGTTATGAGGGCTGGCTCGAGCATGGTCTCACTCGCTACAGTAATAAGACTTCTGATGTCGACAGCTGTGGTGATCGGGGTTCTATTGTTGAAGGGGAAGCACATGCGTTTAGAGATTCTTCCTCTCAAATTGATCGAGAACTTCCAGGGACTACCAATGAACAATCCACTTTCCAGATACCATCAGCACCAATTAAAAAGGTAATACTACTTGATAAAAGGTCAAATGAGCAAGTGTAGGAGGCGTACAAATTCATGCGCAATGTCAGAGAGTCAATTAATTGCAAATATAATTTCACCGTTTATGGTGAAAACTTAGAAAGCAGGATGAGAGCTGCTGGTTGAAGTTATCGTGATGTCTCAATAGCAAGAAATCACATAGACAATATTATATTTAATTTAGAAATGGGATTTTACGACGAAAGATTCGCCAGCCCTTTGCCTTCCTTTCATGGAGCCAGTCAGTCATCGCATGTATCATCACCGCAGAACTCATATTCAGCGTCAACACAATTGTCGCCTGTACCATCCCCATCACAAGTTCTCACAGACAAACCCGCCTTTGATCGCCCCCGACCAAAGATCGACTCCCTAAACTCAATGAACGATCCTGTGGACTCCTTATCAATCACTGACTTGCACAGATACAACGATTTGACTGAATTCATTACGTTGAATCAGATGGACCAAAATGAAACCCAAAACTAGTTATTAACTTTTTGACACCGACAAAATTTTGATATTAAAATCCCGATTTTGTTTTATTTAAAAGTTAATATTTAGTTAAATATTTTTTATTTTAAATTTTTTACTATGATAAAATTTTGATATTATTCACCCCAGAACTACTTTTCTACCTTTTATTATTTAGTTCCTTGTTTAGTTATTTACTGCTTGTTTGTGAACATATTCCAATAAAAGGTCATGAACAACAAGTAAATAATTATTTTATTCAATCATAAAACTTACTTCACAATATTTATGAAGGACATCTATGATGGCTTCGCAGACTTTAGGCACTGATTGCGATATGTACTGCTTCGATATTTTGAAGAGATACATTAGGCTTTTGTATGAATCTCTACTAGCCAAATACCTGAAGAGTCACTGCTAACCTCACTTCTGGACAGATGGGGTCCCTAAAATTAGTACATCTTTTGGTAATTATAGGTGCTACCATAGTAAGCAACTCTTCAAAATCCGATTTAGTCATTCGGAGGAAGTTTTTAAGCAAACGAGCTTCCATCGTTTAATAATGGTTTGGACATTTAATTCGTCCCTTGATTCAACCCCTTTTTAAACAACTTCTTTTTCCACCATCGCCGTTTAAGTTTTTGTGCGTTTTTTAAAATTACAATAAAAGCGGCTGCGATGCCAGCAGTGGTTAAGGGATCCATCACAATTGCATTCACTAGAGGAACCTAAGCAGGTGTCGGCAATGAATGTTGCTCCTCTATATGGACAGGCACAATCGGTGGATATTTTTGTCTTGGCAAAGTCGGCGGCCTGACTTGATCGAGAAATTGGTCAAGCGGCTCGCGTCTGCCGATAATCGTCCAATGTGTGTACTACATAGCTTACATTTGAAAGTGCTGCTATGACTGAGAAGAGCAACTAGCTCTCCCCAGTGCCCAAGCACTCAAATCCTGCTCTATCAGCGCAGGAAGGAGGTAAAGGTTCAAATCTTGGCTCAATAAACCCAGGGTGCTTTTTGACAGATTATTTATTGTTGGGGTTTTCCTATCCTCTATCTGCGCTAATGGTGATTCTTATTTGTAAAGGCCTACTTTAATTATACTTTCGAAATATTTTAACATATCAGTTTTGCATATATATATATATATATATATATATATATAGAGAGAGATAGAGAGAGAGAGAGAGAGAGATAAAGAGAGAGGTATGGTTTATGATCTTACCAAATAATATAGTCCGTTAGTAGCAAGTGTGCTAAACCTATCGATAATTATAAAAAAAGTCAAATATGTCAAATTAAGAACTTTTGCTAGCACGCAATGAACCAACATACAATAATATTGCCTAGCGCCTGTAAACTATACTTTTCCGGGTTGACCGTGCACGCTTGAAAATTAGAACCAATTCTATCTGTCAAGCGCTCGCTCCGTCTGATCGTCCCCTAAAGCTGAATGTCTGGTTTATACCTTGTCTATGTGCTCGGTGCAATCCAATTTGCAGAGGAAAGGCCTTAACTAATAGTTGGAAATGGTGCCAGATCTACTTTAACGTATTCGTACGTCAAGTTATATGATATGCAGCTATCACTTTAAATAGATACTATCAATACCTATTAAATAACAGTAACAAAATAGTAAGATGTCATCCATTCTGGCAGCAAAAAATAAATAAAATGTAGGTTTTCTAAAAGGTCCCTATTATGAAAATTGGACTGTAGCTATAGTGTGCCTGTTGATTGATTAGTCTGTCAAAAGGCACTCGCTGTGAAGTAATTTGAAAACATGGGTTTATCGTGTGGCTGCCTGTTTTTGTCCTATCCTAGCACCCCCGAACTATTGTAAGCCCCTCAAACCCCGTCTCTTCCGTCTACAGCCCGCCCGGCCCTGTAGAAAGATCTGCTGCAGCGTTGCTTGGTGAATTATGACTTGTGGGGTAAGTAGGGAAGGGGACGCTTTACCCGAGATACTGGGATACCCGGGTAGTGGTCTAGTGATGCCTATGGTCTGAAGGTAGAAAGGGAGGTTTTCCTCGGTTTTTACTGCTTACACGTGCTAGAACGGCATTTTTTATATTACCTGAATCACAAACCTCCCTCCGCATTAGTAGTGGTTTTATTACTACTCTCAAATAGCCTCGAGTTTAGTAAAAAATAAATTTATATATATCCACCTGCAACAATGAACACGTAAATAGCCTCGAGTTTAGTAAAAAATAAATGTATATATATCCACCTTCAACAATGAACACGGGGAAAAATGCGTTGATATAGTCTGCCATTGACGGAAAGGTCGGGGTTTTAATCCCTTGGGGGTGGGTGAAATGAGGTGGGTTCTTTCTAAATTATCCCCACTCTTCCACGCAAATGTTGAAATATTTCCTCTGCATTATTCTTTCCTTTTCCCTACTACCTTATTAGTGTCAGCATGCGGAAGTCTCGGACGGGCAGTAAGACGGGGTAAGGGGGGGTCTCCCATTACCTATTTGATAACTCTTCCGCTATTACCCCCCCCCCCTTTTTTTGCCGGGGCTTGGGAGGAGACCCAATCAAGTTTTTTTAGCAGTATGTCTTACTACTTGTTCGGCTTATACGCTTATGTATTAATTCTGTTAGTGGTTCTAGGGATAGAGGAAGTGTACCCGCATTGGCGTGGAGGGAGAGTTTAAAACCATGTTGGAAAAACCACCCTCAGTACACCCGACCGAGACTTGAACCTCGTTCTCCCAGTCATCGGCAGTCTAGCCTATTACAAGAGTAGCGCCTTAGACCACGTGGCCACCGAAGCGGGTGAAAGCATATTGATTTTTAAAAACTCCTTAGGGCTAAAATGACGTAGCAAACTCGTGACTCTGAATACAGGGTTCAGGGCTACGTTTGAGTTTCCCGAACATCCTAGTAAATAACCGCCTTTAAAAATGCCTTTATTTTCTTCCTGATATGACAGCGAAACTAACTTAAGGCCATTACCGGCGCACAACCCAACTTTTATAGGATTTTTTTTTTAGAAAACACAAACCTTTTTGTGGCAAAAATAAATGTTTTACTATTTCATCAGTGTTATTTTATAGGCATTAATAATATATCAAAAGTGACAGCTACAGACAAATAACATGATATGACATCATGTGAAAAACAAATTCAGCACTACTATAATGATTATATTTTATACATCCTTTTTTTGATTAACTTATAAATATAATAAGATCTGATCCAACTTGATAATATTCAAAATTAACTATTATTTAACACTATCTTTGGCATTAAATATCAGCGTAGTGCAACATCCTTCATTTTCTCTCTTTTTCGGCCACCCAGGCGAAATCTTCTCAAAAAGCTAGCAAAAGAGGGGAAAAGTATGGCTGCATTCCGTTACTCATTGAATGTTTTAGGTTAGAAGCCAAGATTTCGTAGATATACCTCTTAGCAAGCGTAGGCTTCGCCACTAGCTGATAAGTGCCGAGCCGTGCGGGCATTTGTAACCACGACATTATCCGTCTACACGCTGGACCCAAATCAATGTGTTAGTTTGGCAGTGAATACCTCAACGACGGGACTTGTCCATTCTACGGCTATATTGGTTATATAAATTATCAATATTGATGTAAATAGACTTATTAAAAATAAACAGGAAGTGGATAGTGGCAGCTAGCATTGGAAGATACTCATCCTGTCTTCAATTTTTTTTGAATTGTTCAAGACCTGTGTGTTTGTTTAGCTACTTAACCAGGTAAATTAGTTCTCAAAATACATTTAGTTGAGGTTGGAAGACATAACAACAGGTGCTTGGCGTGAAAAAGAAACGGTTCACTTCCGGTCTGACACACTGCCGCGACTGTGGGCTATACAGACTGTTCACACGGGTGCAAATGACTGCCGCGGCATCGTCAATCTCCCACTATCTTACATTAATATTATTTGGTTTGTGGTCTTGACACTGACATTAATGTATGTTCACATGGTGACAGCAGTGACGCAGTTGATTCCACGATTTACACGCCACGTGGGAATGAAGCTTTAAAAGCGTTCGTCATAGCATGCACACAACTCAGCTCCCGGCTCTCACGAGGTATGGAAGTTAGAGGGAAAAGAAAATACCAAGATACGCCAGAAATGTGTACGGTTCATTCGTATTTGAATGATTACTCGACATTTTCCGTGGTGACGATGGGGGACAAAGCTACAAAGTTTCTTGTTAATAACTACAGTGTGTCCCTGTTATGACAATGAAGATTTTCGCACAATGCTTAACAGTGAAGCCACTCTAAAATGGTCAAAAGCTGCCTTTTCGATGTAGTTTTTATCCAAATTTAACTTAATATTTCAAAAATGTTCAGTAATAGGAACTTCTATTAACACATACTCTCCATTAATAATTAGTTAGAAATAGTCCACGTGCAATAGTGTCGGTGTGAATCTACAATTTCGAGCCAACTCTATCACAGTTGATGGGCATGTGATGCACGCTCTTGCTGGTTTGGCGAGGCCGAATTCGTTCGTATGCAGCTGACGTATTAAAACATGATTCAAGTAGATCTACAATACATTCACCACTGGCGTGTTGGTTACTGACCGCTAGCAGAATATTTTTATTGCAAATATTGGTTAAGTCACTAATATAAACCTGTGTGGTTTTTTTTAGTAATACTATAACATCAATCAAAATTGTTAGTAAACGTTTCTAATAATAGGCCAATTCACTAAGGATTACTGTAGGTACCCACAGGGATGGTCACGTGGACAAAGGTGTTGGTCTCGTCTTGTTTGACTGTCTGGTTATTTAGATGTCAGGGCTCGAATCCCGTTCGGGTGTATTCAAATAATATACTCTTAAATGGTTTCACACACACTCTCTCTCTCTCTCTCTCCACATAAATGGTGGTACACTTCCTTTAAATGTTACTTTACTTAATATCTGTGCATATATTATTGTAAAATGCGAATATTTTGAATGGGCAGGAGGACGCAAAGCGTGCAAACAAAAATAATGTAGAATTTAAAAATGAATGGTATGACTCAATCACCCAAACATTCTATTATTGTGTTTTATAAATTCGAAGATAATTCTCAGAGGTTTTAAGTAAACTACCCTTAATTAGGTTTTCCCTCATAAAACGTGACATTATTGTTGATCTAAATAAACATTCTTTAAATATAAATTTTAAACCAAACTGTTCACATATATTTAACAAAATTCAAATTTTCAAAATTAATAATTTTTTAACTAGTAACCTAATATTATTTATTTGTAAAAATAGAAAGTATTCTTATTTATCATGAAAAACTATTCCCATACTTATATCCATTTCATAGTCACTTAAATTTCATCCATCTTCAAAGTCACTTAAATTTTTTTCTCTAATTTGTCATAAGTAGACACCCTTAAATTAATTTATTTTGGGTGACCTGGTGGTTTAGAGGTAAGGTGTCGGACTCCTGTGTTGGGGGTTCGGGGTTCAATCCTCGGTCCCGGCTCAGATTTATCTTATTGCCAAACCCTTCCTTCACCTCTGACAATACGTGTATTAATCACAACTTGTGAATGTGTGGAATGCCAGGCCTCCACCGTGGTTCGGATCCCACGTTAGACTGTAGGTCCTCCATTTCATCTCACAATCACCCTACCATTACACATTAGCGTAAGTACGTATAAACCGAAAGGGTAGTAAGACGCGGTGCTAATAATAATAATAATAATAATAATAATAATTTATTTTGGTTAAATAAGTATACATTATTATTGATAAGGTAAAATAGTCCTCCAATACCTATTTAGAACCAAATTGCTAAAGATTTATTTTTTAAATATAACTTTTACAGAAATCATTCATTTGTTAACTACTGTGTGGTTTCTTTTTAGAAAAACATCTATTTAACTATTTATAATTCAAGCAACTCAACAGATACCCATTTTAAAAGAAATCTTTGGAACCATTTTTAATATATTCAAATTTAAAAACAAAATCATCAGTAAACTACCCTTAAACGTATTTCCACCTCACCTTCCCCCCTCCCCACCCCACCGCAACTCCCACTTAAAACAAGTAGGCCTATACAGCTTTATTTGTCATGTTCATGTAAAACACTCCCCAGATATATATTTCAAGTAAAATCATTAAAGCTATTGTCAAAATAATTCGAATTTTCAAAAATCACTCATCAATAAACAACTTATTTATCGAATTTTACCCAAAACCAAGTATATAAGGTTATTTGTAATATCAAACACTCCCAAGGTACCCATTTGGAACCAAACCGTTAGAGTTATTTGTAAAATATTTCAAGTTTTTGAAAAATCAGTCATCAGTAAACTACTTAGTACCTATAAAGGGGTCTTTACTCCAAAAACAAGTATACAGTGCTATTTGTCATACCACGCCATCTCCAGATATAGCCTAGAATTTAAACAAGATATTCGGATACATTTTATAAATACATTGAATTTTCAAAAATTTTCCATCCCTAAACAAAGTTTTACCCAAAAATGTATACAGTACTTTTAATCATGTCAAACAAATCTTATATATGCATTTTAATCAAAATTCTTTGAGCCATTTTTGAAAAAATTTTAATCAAAAAAATAACTTTGTAAAATACCCTTAATTTGAGGGCCAGGGCCAAAATAAAAAAAAAAGTCTTAAAGTATAGCACTATAAAATCTAAATATTAAGTTTGCATAAATAATAAAACCTATATGATCGTTTCAGATCTGTGGCCAGGGACAGACATATATGGGGACGAACAGAATGGTAAAATCCACCTTTTTTGGGTTGGTGTTCACATAAACCATAAAGATTCGCCATAATTTCTAGAGCTTATCAGATTTATGAAGGAATCTATTATAAAACGTATATTAACTTTTTATCACCGCGCTACCTGCTCAGCATATATGATAATCACTCTAATGGAGCAGGGATATGGAAGGAAACATTTTAGAGGTAATATATCCGCATTTGCATGAAATAAGAGTGGGAAACCATTTAGTAAAAAACAGCCTCAGTAAACCTGACAGAGATTCAAACCTCAATCTCCCCATCATCAGCAGGCCGATACAATACGAGAGGGATGCCTTAGACTATTTTTGTGTCATAGTGGAAATAAGCAAGGTAAGTTTGCTACATTTCGGTGTAAAGGAAGCGAACATTAATGTACCCCAACCTCCCAATTCTTTGTCCATTTTATTGCTGGTGCTTTTCCCCAAATATCTGACTTTTATTTATATATTTTTAAATTGGTTCTTTCCAACCGGTCAGTCGAGTACGACTCTCGATCATTCTAAGGATCATTTCCCTCCAGTCAGTTGTGTTCCTGTATATTCTTTTAACTCGCCAGTGTCCTCAACCTGACATCCAGCCAACTTCGTAGTTACCATTTCGTTTCTCTTTTACTACTTACCATGCCGAGTATGGTATCCTTTTTCATGGAGATGTTTCTCATAATAAAGTAGGATAGCCTTTTCCTTACCATCTTACTGTCTAAGGACATTCTTGGCTTGACCTGCTTTAAGACATACCTTATTGCTGATTGTAAATGGGTGTTAGTAAGACGCGTAGCATGAGTAATGAATAATCGAGTGTCAGTATTAAAATACAGCAAAACCTCATTTATCCGGCTTAACTGGGACTTTGGGAGGAGAATCCGGGAATAATTATAGCAAAATTGCATTAACACAATATATATTATTACTAAAACTCACCATTTATTTTCACAAAACACTTGAAACATGCTACAGTCATTCACTCATAAAATATTGAGTAAGTTTTTGTTATAACTCATACATAAATTATTTGTCCCATAAAAATTTGCTACAAAAAGAAAAATAAATGCGAAATTTCAGTCCGGATAAACTGGAAATCTCGGTCATTGAGGCCCATATAAACTAAGTTCTACTAGAAGTTAGTACAGTAAATAATCTAAATAGGCTTTGTTTTTGCACAAATCAAACCTGACATATGTGGTAGAAAAACTAGGAAATATGGAAGCATTTGCCTGAAGAGAGAATCAAAATCTAACTAAGGTAATTCCCAGCTTTTAGTGGACACAGGATTTTAGATTAAATACTGGCACTCAGCCCAGAGACATAGTACCTATTCAGATGGCCAAAAACCGTTGACGGTGTGCGTTTGTGTTCGCAGGGAATGAAGCTCTAGCCGTGTCGACCTCTCAGGTAGCGGCTTTCCGAGAGGTACAGACAGGACTCGAACTGGGTGCTGAGTGTGTAGAGTCTTCCCAGAGAAGGCCAGCATCTCAAGCTTCCCTGATCCACCGCCCCTCGTTATCCGGTGAGTATGCCACCAGAGTAGTTTTGGAATATATATGCCGTCATTTATAAGATGTAGCTTTGTCTGTGTCCTAGATTCAAGCCGATTATCCTGAAAGCTAGCAAAGTTACCCTAATTTGTTAGGCTATGGTGCAGCTTACTGTAATCAATCGAAGTTAGATCAGGGTAAATGGAATGGGGGCCTTACATCTAGGGCAATTTTGGTGAACCCTTTTGAAAGCACAAGCCCAATATGTAAATAATTTTTTGAGAATTTCTTTCCCATACCTACAGGAATTTTGAGTTACAAAATTGACATTTGGGGTTGTTCATTATCATTAATAACTACCTGTTTCGGGGACTGCCTGGTCTAATATGCTACTCTCGCAGTAGACTAGGCTTCCTATGACGGAGGAATCAACGTTCAAATCTCAGTCGGGTGTACTGAGGGTGGTTTTTCCAAAATAAGCTTTCACTTTCCCTTCGCGTAAATGCAGGACACACTTCCTACAAATATAACCTTCCTCATCCATTAAACCATTAGCATAATTATTACATAAGTGAATAGCCTAAACAAGTAGTAAGACTTTAAACATATGTTGAAAGTGTTTTTTTTAAGCAAAACCTAGGGATGCTTCTGAATTATTATACATAATAATATTCTAGAAAGTAAACGCTCTTTACTAGTACTTCACAAGAAACAAAACTAATTAATTTTGTAATGTAAAACTGGGACTTCAAGAAACAAAATTAATGACCTTGTGTTTATAATATACCTCAATAATTTTATAAGAAATGTAAAAAAATTCTATGCTACTTGGTTGGACTAAATTTTTTTTTTTTTGTTGGACATTAGTTAATACTGCATGCAAAGAAAATCATCTTGTGCACCAATTTGGGTGAGGATTATCATGAAATTTACAAATTTTCAAAAGTGTAACTGTGATAAATACTGTGTATATTTTTACACATATTTAAGAGTTACATTAGCCTTGAAATGTATGAACAATATTAAAACAGGGTTCTTAATGTATTAAAAAAATGGTAGAGGTTTCTCAAAAAGGTCTCAAGCTGTAGATTTGTACAAAAATCATCAAACATCTAAACTTTATGCCGAACTTTACTACAAACCCTGTAACTTTGACAAGAAATAAAGTTGACTTCTAAGGTGTTTTTTTCCCAGGGTATGACTTGTATACTTTTAATGTAGTAAACACAACCATCAGTAAAAATCCCCTTTTTAGGTTACAAACCTTGTACTGCTTCGTCATTTACGAGTTTTTTTTTAAAACAAATTTATATATAGATTGTTAAAAGAAGAAATTTATCTAATCCCTGAAGACCAGATTATTAAACATTTGTTGTGGTTGGCTTACATTTATTTTCAGGTTCTTTTAATAAACCAACACAAAAATAGAATAATTATATTCTAATTAATGAATGGAGAAAGGAGATGACCTGACTATGCATGTTTGTTTGAGATATGTAGCACTAAAACTAATTAAATATGACCCGGCTTCAACATATAACTACCCCCACACCCTCATACTACAGCTCATAAAACAGCTCCAATCCCAGGAGGTTTTTGGTAGAAAGAAGCTTTTAGAAAATACAAACTCATATTATATGATAATATCTACTGATATTTGTAAAATTTGATATTAAAAAAAAGCTCTAATGATTTGGTTCAAAATTGGTACATTATTTCTTAAGATATACTTAATGCGTGTTTATTTTTCTAAACTAAATTAATTTTATGGTAGCTTACTTATGACAAATTATAGAAAATTTGAAATATTTTGAAATTGATCTTGAAGATTGAGTTTAAAATGAATATTTGAAAATAGTTTTTTTTGTGATAAATAAGAATACATTTTCATTTTTACAGATTAAAACTTATTTTATGGTATTTTATCAATAACTTAATTTTGAAAATTTGAAATTTGTTAAAAACATTTAAATAATTTAGTTTAAAATTGAAGTATAAAGTTTAAATTGTATTCCAAGATATGAGGATATGAGAAAGTTTGTGCGATAGTGTATTAACATTTATCTTTTAGTGGTTGCTGTGCATATTGTTTCAACCTTATCTTCATCAAAGCTCATTGTTAAAGATATTATTAGATAAGGAACTATTGTTATCACATTAAATTAGATTTTCTTAAAACAAAAACAAATATATATTTATTATATATACTTATTTATTTGGTTGTTAGTTCATCATAATAAGGACAATTATAATATCATAACTTTGAATGCACAAATATTTGTTTTTTATTCATACATCCATAAATATTTATGTACAAGTTTGTGGAGGCCCTGAGGCATTATCCCCTCTTGCTCTCCATCAAATCTGGGCCTGCCTTAAAGATAGCAGTCTTATCTTGATGTACTACATTATGACCCTATCTTATAAGCTTCTCCATATTTTAATTCGTCAATACAGACTAAAGATATAAAGATACAAAACAGATTCAAAATTTGATTTAAATATGGATATTAAATTGTTATATGTTTCACTTACTCTCCAAGCAGTTTTTTTTAGAAGGTTTAGGGTTTAAAATATATTTTAAAAACTGTATAGGCCAGATTTTAAAATTTTAGAGGAATTTAAAATGGTTTATTCTTCTTTTCTATGGCATAGCATTTTTTTTTTTTACAAACCTCAGTCCAACTATGTGTTCTGTTCTATTTACGATTGGCAGAAGTGTAGAGATGAGTGGGCCTTATATTTTATCTCGCAGGAAGTTGTCTGATAAGCTTTCTTTATGTTATTTACATTAGTATTACTCTGCTAACCTCATTGACACATTTCAACTTGTGATGTTCTGTTATCTTCTAAGAATGTGTACTTTTATGTTTGTGTATTAATTTCATTTCTTATAATGTAGCAAATCCGACACTATAAACATTTTCCCTGAAAGTTTGGTAATTTGAAAGAAAAAAAGTTTAAAGAGTGGCTTAAATTTAAGTACTTCCTGAAAAGTGAATAATTAGGTTTTTTTAGTATGTACAGTTTTATTTACATTTATAAATTATATTTTCTTTTGTACTTAAAGAGTTTAATTAGTATTTCTTTTTCTAGTTTCTCTTTTTATTTAGATATATTTCCTAATTTATTATTTATTTATTTTGTAACTTTTTTATCAACCACAATATTTGCTAAATTAGTTATATCGTGATTAAAAGTTGGGTTTTTCAACAAGGAAATAGATTTTATGATAACTTAAAATCATCCATCTTATTAAAGACACATTATTATGGTAAATAACATGTATCATTATATCATATATTATCATACCTTTGTTCTTCACTGTTTGGAATATACTGCCACAAAGCAGAGCCAAAATTTGTTGTTTAAGCTCATATGATTGCTCAAAGAAAAACTGAAATATCAGATAACTTATATATATATATATATATATATGCGCCTTTGTTTCTACAAAGCCAAAAACTAATAATTCCCAAATGTTTAAAACTACAACACATTTATAATATCGTAAACTTAATAGCATATGTCTAGCCTAAATTTTAATAGGAGAGGGAGGACTTGTATTAGTATTTTGCACCTAGAACCCCTCCCCAGCTATCTTGGGCGAAACACTAGCTGGGCCATGTATACCTTAGCTATAGAGGAATCATAGTAAGAACAGCTATCCTATCTGACAAATTAGTAGAGCTATGCTTAGTATAATATTTAAACTTCAAATAAAATGCAGCTGTCATTTTTGATAAGTCATATCAATGCTAATAAAGATCATAAATATAATATTGTTTGTTACCCAATTTGGGTGTTCTGAGGATTCTTTCCCCCTAAATTATATTTCACTCTTTCTTCACATATTGATTTCATCCTTCCTTATTTATTCACCTCTAAATTTTACTTTTCTTATTTCTACCTCATTAGTTAAATTAAATGCTTATAGCCTGGATGGGTAGTAACACTTAAAGCAAAAATAAATTTGTCAATTTACTCCCCAGATATATATACATTAAAAAAAATTGTTGGAGCTATTTTCATAATATTTTACATTTTTGAAAATCACTTCAGTAAACTACACTTCAATAAATTTTCAGCCAGAAACCAATTATAAAGTGTTATTAGGGAAGTCAAATATTCTTTTATGTATATCTATTTTAAACAAAATTGTTGGTGACATTTTTGAAAAATTTGGAATTAAAAAAAGCCCACTGATCAGTAATATAAACTATCCTTAATTTTGAGGGTGTAATATCTATGGAATCAATCACCCCACTTTGGGCGTCGATTGAAACACTACGGATTAATTCCCTGATATAAGAATGCTGTGATGATGTACAGGTTGTCTAAATATCCGTGATCGAGCGCCTATCATCACTGTACGGAAAAGATACAGTTTAACCAGCTGTTTATAACTCCGTGTTCGAGCACTAATTAAATCGATATATTAATAAAATTGAAGAAAGAGAATTGTAGATGGCTGTTAATTCACACACGGTTTATTTAAACTACACCTGTTAATTACTTAAACATAATTCAATTAAATGTTTTATATCACTGCACACTTGTGATATTGATGTGACTTATTTTATAATGTGTTAGACTGTGACTGACTCATGCGTGTGCGGGATCTTGGTGTCGATGTTTGGATCCCAGAGATGCCTTAAACATACGCACAATGATTTATCTATAACATACCCCTTGCCTTTCTCTCACCTCATCAACAGTGTAAAATCTAACTAATAGAAAGAGTCCTGGCGACAGGTTTTGTGAAGGCTAGCTTCTTATTGGTATAGAGAAATGGCGTCTTCTGCCAAATACTATGAAGTTGTTCCTTTTAACAAGAAAGATGGTTTAAAAAATATATTTTAGTGGTGAGATCCTTTTCACATTGTTTCTAAGAAGCGCATGTTTCTTCATGGATGAATCTTAAAAGGATACTCTACATATATTACTTTAAAGAAAAATTACCTTCATCCATGACTTTTTACATAATTTAGATTAATCCAAACCAATATCATTACAAGGAGTAGTGTCAAAATAAAAAACTCCCAAGGTATTGCCCTATATATGACATCTTGATATCAAGTTTGAACAAAATCCATAAAACCTTTTCAGATTTATGACCCGGGACAGATGTAGATAGACAGACATAAGGGGGGTGGGGGTAGTGGGAGAAAGAATGCTAAAATCCATGTATTGGGTTTGGACACACATAAAACATAGTCATTACAATCAAGAGGTAAAAAAATGTTTATGATTACAATACTTTCTCTTTATATGATGTAACACTATTGAATTAGTGGAGCCGCACTTCGGGCGTCAATTGTAACTCTATACTTATTCGCGCTGCGTTGGGCGTCAATTGTAACACTATGGAATCAATCACCCTTCTTTGGGCGTCGATTGAAACACTACGGATTAATTTCTTGATATAATAATGCTGTGATGATGTATAAGTTGTCTATAGCTCCGTGTATCGAGCGCCTATCATCACTGTACGGAAAAGATACAGTTTAACCAGCTGTCTATAGCTCCGTGTTCGAGCACTAATTAAATCGGTGTATTAATAAAATTGAAGAAAGAGAACTGTTGATGGCTGTTTATTCACACACGGTTTATTTAAATTACACTTGTTAATTACTTATACATATTCCAATTAAATGTTTTGTATCACAGTACACTTGTGATATTAATGTAAGTTATTTTCTACTGTGTTAGACTGTGACTGGCTTGTGCGTGGGCGGAGATCCCGGTGTAGGTATTTGGATCCCGGATGGCGTGTGCTTGTGTGACTTGTGCGTGGGCGGGAGATGCCTTAAACATACGCACAACGGTTTATATATGACATACCCCTTGCCTTTCATACCCCTTGCCTTTTTCTCCTCTCGTCAACAGTGTAAAAACCAACTAATAGAAAGAGTCCTGGCGACAGGTGTTGTGAAGACTAGCTTCTTATTGGTATAAGGAAATGGCATATTTTGAAAAATACTGCGGAGTTGTTCCTTTTAACAGGAAAGATGGAATAAAAAATATATTTTAAAGGTGAAATCCTTTACCCAATGTTTCTGAGAAGCGCGTGTTTCTTCATGTATGAATTTTAAAAGGATACTCTACATATGTTACTTTAAAGAAAAATTACCTTCATCCATGAATTTTTACATAATTTATAGTAATATAAACTTTTTATTTATCTAGTAACTTTCTCTAGTTGTCAGATATGTCCACTCTTAATCAAAGTGGGGTGTGGCTATATAAAACAACTCAAACCAGGCTTTACATTTTGGGTGCAAAAAAACTAACCAGTGGAATTATGACCAATGAACCTGCTTTACCATATTTAAAAAAAAACCATTGAAAGTATAATCATTTTAAATTGAAAAGAACAAGAAAACTCATCTCAAATTTGCTGTTGTCAGATGAATACAGAAATCTGCACTAGGATAACATTTCTGTTTTGAACTTAATCATTATATAATATCCAGGTTAATCAGCTGTGAGATGGGATCTTAAGGCTGGAAACGTGAGGGGTGGTGTGGGGTATGTCCTGGGATTATTGGAACTGCACCCAGTTCCAAGCAATCCAGCTGATCAAGGTTGTAGTGCATGTATACTCCATCTTTTTCTTTTTAATTTTCCTATATATTGTTCTGCAGGTCTGACCGGTGCCGGCCCCTC
The DNA here is from genome assembly GCA_902141385.1 of Timema californicum. Classification (NCBI taxonomy): domain Eukaryota; kingdom Metazoa; phylum Arthropoda; class Insecta; order Phasmatodea; family Timematidae; genus Timema; species Timema californicum. The sequence goes on along the minus strand of CABFOW010000531.1, from coordinate 149,743 downwards.
CCATCGCCCCAGTATGACGCTTATTGTCCCCGAGACGTCCTATTCTAGCTCGGAGGAGGAGGACTTTTTCGACGCCAACGAGTTCTACAACGAAAGTACGCCCAGCAGCGCGGCCAGCCCCATGTGAGTAAACTTTATTATTCCATGGCTTGGTCCTACTGCAACAACGCCCAAGCTATAGCTATGTTTTTAATTATATTTTTCGCTCATATATAGAAAGTATTGAAATTAAAAAAATAATAACGTAGAGATTATAATGAATTTGGGTTTTCTATGTGCCTGAAAAAAAAAGTTTTACAATTTAGTTTGGTGCTTTGTCCATACTGGTGGATACAGCGGAAATGCTTTTATGGATTTCAGACAAACTTAATTAAAGTTAGTTTAAAATCACGCATTGTTAAACTAATTAAAAATAGAAAATTATCAAAAACTTATCAAACCATTACATTTAAAATGGTTATCTTGGGAGTGTTTTATACAATAATTAAGACTATATCTAGTTTTTAGACAATTCATTTAAATGTATTATACTGCTAACCGAATTTTGAAAATATTGTTACGAAATGAGAGTATTTACGATTATCTCATACCATTTATTTATGTATAAGAATTATGAAAATTGAAAAATGACACCTGGAAACAGGAATCGACCTCGGGACTTTTGGCTTAGTATGCCAATGCTCTAACCACGGAGCTATCAAGGAATTGTCCTGTACCCAGGGTCATTCTTCACTCATATTTTAAGGCAGAATCTATGATTTCCGCACGCCCATCATAGACTCTGCCTTAAAATATGAGTGAAGAATGACCCTGGGCATGGAACAATTCCTGGATAGCTCCGTGGTTAGAGCATTGGCATACTAAGCCAAAGGTGCCGGGTTGGATTCCCGTGTCAATTTTCAACTTTCAGAATATGATATCTAGATGGAGAATTCCTCACTAAAAAGCATAAATAATAGCTTCGGCTATTTGATTCTCCTGTATAAGAAGTTTAAAGAAGATACGAAACAAATCTTCAGCAATATTTTTAGTAAAATTTGCATTTATTTTACTTAAAATTTCTTGTATATCATATTGTTCCTTGTGTTTCCTATTTATTTTCAATAAATTATCCATTAATAAAATCACACCACATGTCTCATATTTCGACGATTTTTAATTTTCAGTTAGTCTCACTACCTGTTTGTATTATATGCGTCTGTATTAATTATGCTAATGGGCTAGGACTGAGTAAGGTAAAATATTAGAGGAAACTAACCCTATTTGCATGGAGGGATAGTGGTAAATAATATAATAAAATCCTCTCTTAGTAATCTTGGCTGGTATTTAAACCCTGAACCTCTTGTTGCCGGCAAACCAGACAAAATTAGATTGTCATTTAAAGTGTGTGCTCACTGATATTAATAGCTTAATATAAAGTATAGAAATGGACTAACTATCCCAGAGAAAGTGCATCCGCACTAGCTTAGAGGATGAAAAAATTATAGCAATAAATCATATTTGGCGACATGCCCTCGGTTCATTCGGCTATGATTCATTAGTATATTATGAGACTGATGCTTTAGAGCATGTTGCCATCTGTGTGTGTGTTTTTGTTTGTTCCTTTGTGTGTCTCTTTGTGCATACGTGTGTGTGTGGGGGGGTGCGGGGGGCAGGGAATATGTTCTTAAAATTTATGTTTCAAATAGTTAGAGAAACAAACACAAAACTAATTTATTGTGACTTATGTTGTACAAATTTATGTATATATATTTTTTTTTCCGTTTTTTCTCAAAATATGTTTAATAATTCAGAAAATACCTTACAATAGAGTGAGTGAAAAATTTACCAACATCCACTATCAAATTATTCCTAATGATAAAATTGTGAGCAATAAAGAGATTTAAATGGTAAAATAAACAGAAATGCAAAACATATACCTGGCTATTTATTTAACTTTTAGTAATTTAACACAGTTATTTTAACCATTGTCTGTCCGTCGGTTGTACACCCTGTTTACTCTGAAATATAGTAGTCTTACCTTGCTGGGATACACTATGGCATATGGCTTAACTTATAAGATGCACCGTAGCTTTTCCTATCACTTAGAAAAAGAAATGATTGCTTGTAGATAATTAATTTAGTTAAACTTGATGAAGGATTGGGAAGGAGAAGGCATCACAGAACTATATAAGACTAACAAATAAGTTAATTAAAAAATATATAATAAGAAATAGGATTACAGATGATAGACAAGATTTCAAATTAAATATTTAACAATAACTTGGTTCTGTTATCTAGTTAGAAAACATTAGTTTGGATGACTAGGTATTAATATTATGTAAACAAGAAACTGACAGAAGTTAGATAGAACTTGTGGTTAGTTTAATAACTCTAGAAATATAGACATTCGCTCTTACTCGAACAAAGATGTGTCTGTCACAAAACTGCAACGGTAAAAAGGGGAGTTAAGTTTCAGAGAATATATTGAAAGACAATCTAGCTGGAATGATAGTCTACTAATACCTGAAAAGTCTAATCACGAATAATAGTGAAATAATAGAAATTAGAAATATAGCGTCAAACCCTATATTTTTAAAGTTACTAAGAATAATACTATTTAAGCTAGCAAGCTAGTATTAACCCTCACGGATAGATACCAAAATAAACAATGAATAATATCCTATAAGAGGAGCTTCCATTTAACAAACAATAAATGGCTAACAATCGGGCATCTACACAGATTTTTACTATGGCCGGTCATTTTCTAATGAGTACTGCCAGAGCAATCAATAGTAAATTAATTCATTTACCCATAACAAGTGCTTACAGAATTTACTAGAAACTATCTTTGAATACTTAGATAAATATGGTGCCTGAAGGGGCTGAAAGAAAGCATTATGTTCACGGGCCACTACCTCAATCTAGTAGTGCTCCCACAGGTTGCTCACCGCAAATAGCTACACAAAAAGGGTGCAATCAAGAATACAAACAGTCGCTGACCTAACTAGGTCCTAGCCGAAAGTGTTTGATGATCTGATTGTAGCCATAAAAAGATTCTAAACATGATCATATCGTTTAGGGTGTCATGAAAATATAACGTTGTCTAAAGGACTTAGAAAAGAAAACCAAATCCATGGACTCGGTATACTCAATCACCTGGTCCTACACATATGTAGAGCATAGAACCCTCGTATTTAAACTATGCTTTATGGGCATAGGGAAATAATCGGCAAACTATCTGACCCATGAAACTATGTCTGATGGATATAGAAATAAAACATCAGACATTCTGACTAAGTAAACTATGTCTGATGGACATAGAAAATAATGTTAGCCTTTCTTACTAAAGTAAAGTAGAGCACAGTCAGACATTCTGGCTTGATACTCAATAGTCTCAGAAGAGGCTTCCTCGGAGACGTGGTGGTGAGACCGACGCCTTACACATCGTGGCCACCAGTAGTCTTTGGTGCTGAAGTTTAGTGCAGTAATTCTTCCTCCAGCGATTTATTACAATGGAATACAATAATGTTTCCTACACATATGTAGAGCATAGAACCCTCGTATTTAAACTATGCTTTATGGGCATAGGGAAATAATCGGCAAACTATCTGACCCATGAAACTATGTCTGATGGATATAGAAATAAAACATCAGACATTCTGACTAAGTAAACTATGTCTGATGGACATAGAAAATAATGTTAGCCTTTCTTACTAAAGTAAAGTAGAGCACAGTCAGACATTCTGGCTTGATACTCAATAGTCTCAGAAGAGGCTTCCTCGGAGACGTGGTGGTGAGACCGACGCCTTACACATCGTGGCCACCAGTAGTCTTTGGTGCTGAAGTTTAGTGCAGTAATTCTTCCTCCAGCGATTTATTACAATGGAATACAATAATGTTAGTCCCAGGGAACTCATTATATAGCTACAGAACAGGCTCGGAAAATGAACTACATCATGAGATCTAAGGAGAAAAGGGGGAAAGAGTTGTGAAATAACTCCACTTGCTCACTAGTGCTGTTTGAAAGTGTGGTACACAGAGAAAAATATCTTTCTTTTCTTCAACGTGCGTCCTTCGAAAAAGACGTGACATTGCTTGCGATCCCAAGATGGTCCACTGGGACAATGTTTCTCGATGCTTGGGCGTTTCCCGGCAACATAAATTCAGTGTGAGTCACTACTTGCTACATCGTATTGGAATAGATTAGCACTTGTTATCTTATTTTAATTGTCTTTATAGAATTATAATTATCATTGTGGCATTCATTCTTTATTGTAGATGTCATATTATACAAATGACATGCTACAAAGAGAGGGCCATTCTGTTAATGGCCAACGTAAGACTTCTATTGTTCAAGATAAATAGAGTGTGCATGTGGTATTACAAACTTTTTATATCACTGTGAAGACTTGGTGTACCAACTCCACAGCTTTGGTTATAGAATAAAAGTTACCAAAACAATTTTTATATATTTATAAGTCAAGCAAGTCTTGTGATATGTAACTGTCACTTTTTATTGTTAATATCACTGACTATAAAATTATAACAATAATAAAGGAAACCTATCACTTTTGACTGCAAAAATATATGTTTCTATTTTCTAGATGTTCTTTCATAACAAAACCTTACTGAATGAAAATGTTGCGGTTTGATGCTCCAACTCCCCTTGTTATCTAAAACTCTGGTAGAATTAATATTCAAAAGGGCTAACTCACACTGAACATTTGTTTAAAAGAACCGATGTCTTGTGGCTTAAAATCAAAGCAGGAATTCCAGCATATATTTTATTGGACCTTGAAGAAAGAAGGTTGTAACTATGTTACAAACAAAATGGACGACACGGGGATAAAATCGGGAAAAATAAATAGTCAAGACTTAACTACAAACTATCACAGTGATAAAACAGTTGCATTAATAACACAGGCCTGTGAAATTGAAGTTTTTGAAAAATACAAGAATAGTTTTCACTGAGTTTTATGTTATTTAGTGTGCTGATTTCGAAAATGACCTCCATTTTTTCCCCATCATATCAGGATTTTTTGTAAAATCGATATCGATATTTTTGCTAAAATCCTATTTGAAAAGGAATTCACTTGAACAATTTTGCATGTACTATCTGGCAACACATGTTTTTATCCATTTAAATCTATGTAAAATAATCAATTCTTAGCGAGGCAAATTGTTTTATCAGCAATCGATTAATTTTCATAGGTTAAAATGGATGAAAACCACTGTTGCCAGATCGCACAGCCGCCTCTGGTCGAGAGAAAAACAAAAAGTTCCCTTGAGTTTAAACTTTTTACATCAAATTATGGTGCAGTTTATAGAAGAAAATCACCAACATACTATTTTAATTTGTTTTTATTAAGGTAACTTACATAAAATAGCCGATTAACCAAGAGGAGCAAATATTATGCATGTGTACCTGCAAGTTTGAAACAAATAGTTTATATTTAAGTACATAGTACTCTTTTTCCTTTGAAACCTCTTTTTGACGTTTTTCTTTTATGTTTAATCTCAGGCCTATCTCGTGTTAACATCCAGTTATCAGGATAAGAGATTAGCTTTTGATTTTTGCGACAGATATGGCAGGAACAAAAGTAACAATCATCAGAGTGGTTTTTCAGCTCCCTCCATGTAATAGGAATTCCAAATCATAAAGCGGTCTTCTTTCCTTTGAGCCATAAGCGTATATCATTGAGACACTGCACACAAACTTTATGAGGAGCCCACTATTTGTCCCAAAATACACAAGATAAAGTTGTCTTACATAGTATGTAATGCTCCTCATGCAATTTTTAATAACACTATATTCGCCGCATATGTAACAAAAGTCATCTAGCAAATTTTCACATCGGCTTAAACTTGAACTTAAAAATTTCTTTTTACCTTACTACAAACAGGTAGATTACATGAGAGAATTCAGTCTTAAGAAAGATAACATGTTCAGGATCAATCCAGATAAAGCTGGGAAAAATAGAAGGTGACTGCTGATTATGCTCATAACAAGGGTTCCTATGTGGTCAACGAACCAAAATAAAGAACTGAGATAAGGATTCCCCACCCCGATGGGAAGGGAGGGACGCCGCGGGGAGGTGTCACAGAGGGCTATTCTGTAGGTTTCACCAGGGTAGAATGATCCGCAGGCAGGGAGGGAAGAAATTCAAGCAGAAATTTTTTTTAATGGTAAATGTTCATAAAAATCCAAATAAAATTGAATTTTTCAAGAAAATGTGACGTGATAGAATTTTTCCATTAGTTTTTTTAAAATCTGCACCATAAAATAATTAAGTTCAGCTATCAATTCCCTTGTATATTTTTCATTGCTGGCTTGTGTAATGGAAAACAATGATTTTATTAAATGCACCATGTTGACTGTTTTTTAAAATAGATGTATGTGCCTATTCTGAAAATGAAGTCTGAATTTCTCTTTCAGACTCATTTTTTTTGGTAACAGACCTCTCTTGTTTTCCAGAAAGTACTACGTATAGCTCAATATCTACATAATAAATATTTTTAAATACTACCATTTTATATTAAGATTTAATTTATTTACTAATAACAATAGGGATGACAAAGTTAATCCATTATTTAATTCCTACCTATTTTTTATTATTTACTTAAAAATTTCAAATTATGAATAATGTCAAAGTGTATGTATGATTCATAAAATATATGTGAATCATTTCTCTCAGTTCAATTTAGCGAAGAAACAATTAATCAGCTTTTATAATGTAAACATGCATGTAGGTAGGCAAACAAAACTTGTTGAAACTTTCATAGAGTCGGAGTCAGACATTTTAAATCCTCATTTGGGTGCATTTATCATGTGTGGGAAATATGGTAGTTAGGTGAATGCTAATTTTTTAACATCTGTTTCCTATTTACTTTTTTTAAATAGATGTATATAAATATTTTAAATATACATATAAATATTTTAAATATAACTTTTTATTTATTCAAGGTAATCCGATTGCTGATCCTCTGGGTTTTTATAACATATGTTAGGCTTATTTAGTTTTTCAAACTAACTTAAGGGCCATCCTTGAAATACATAAGTTTTTTTTAATTACTTTTGACCTCCCCTCTCCCCCCACTCAAGGGACAGGGGCAGAAGACTATCTGTAACCACCCTCCACCCCCTCCTTTATTCCTAATTTTTATCTCTCATATCTCTCATATCGTTTTATGAGTGGTAAATTAGATTAGTGTAAGTGTTTGATTATTTTTAGACATAAGAATTGGCAATAAAGCATTTATGCTAGAATTTTTTGTTGTTGTGAATATTAAAATTCTAAATATTTCTATCAAATGGAACATTAGCAAAGTTAAATTAAGTCAGCAGAGTACTTACTTTAATGAAGGTCGGAAAGGAACTTATCTATCTATACATTAGTTAGCCTTAAAATAAAAAATATATAGTTACATTTTTAATGTTTGACTTCCATTGGGCATGTGTTCTCAGTTCTTTACTACATTTTCAGTACCCCTCAAACACCAACATCACTTTTCACATACTCACAGCATTCACCAGCAGATATATAGTTGGGAAAACTTATTAAAAGATGGTAACCAAATAATTATTATTAGCTTACATTTATCTGTTTTAATAGAAAACATAAGATCACTGAGGAAATGTTTAAAATGTCACTGCGAACAAGTAAATAAAGCACACCACAGAGCAATACAACATAATTTATGAAAGAGGTGGAATTATGAAAAGTCGAGAACTAAACATATATATGGTGGAAGTATAAGAATTAAATATATGCTGCACTTGAGTCGATTTGCAGGTGCTGTGATCTCTCGTAAACGTGAAAGAATAGATCTAAATTTTTTTCTAACGAAACATTCAAGTTTGCTATAGTTTTCTCATTTCAATATTAATTTTCCGCCCCCCAAACTTTGCTGCCCTGTGCAGCTTTACATGTTGCACTTACCTAAAATATGGCCCTGGTTAATGGATATGCAAGAGTGTTTTTGTTTGGATAAGTAAAGATTAGTTAACCACTTACAAGAAATTAGTTTTTTGCAAAAGAGAGTGAAGGGTTGTGCATTAGTCCGCTCTTTAATGTGTGCAATTTTATGGGTTTTTCAACAATATTGGTTCCTGATTCACTTAGATGAGTTTGGTTTTGAATTGCTCAACATAGCAAGTATTTTAAATGTAATTATCATTGGATTCCCCATATTTTTTTTAGTATAATCCTAGAATAAATTTTTTGGTTTTTCGGTTTCTTAAGAATAAAAACTTGCCTTAATGGTATGGTTCTTGGATCTCACCCCCAGAGTATGTTTTATTATTAGTCACAATAAAAACTCGATATTAATATGTGGGGCTTTAGGCCATATTTAAATAATAAGTTTACAAACTTAAACATAAATGGAGAACTCGTATTCTGAAAATTGAAAAATGACACCTGGACACAGGAATCGAACCCGGGACCTTCGCCTTAGTACGCCAATGCTCTTACCACTGAGCTATCCAGGATTCGTCCCGTGCACATGGTCATTCTTCACTCATAGTTTAAGGCAGAGTCT
>CABFOW010000531.1:99238-140818 GCA_902141385.1 Timema californicum | reverse complement strand
TGACGACTTCCGCACGTCCATCTTAGACTCTGCCTTAAACTATGAGTGAAGAATGACCATGGGCACGGGACGAATCCTGGATAGCTCAGTGGTAAGAGTATTGGCGTGCTAAGCCGAAGGTTCCGGGTTCGATTCCCGTGTCCAGGTGTCATTTTTCAATTTTCAGAATATGATATCTTTGAGGGACTATCCACACTAAAATGCATTAACAATAGTTTCGGCTATTTGTTTCATTAATAAATGGAGAAGTCAAATACCTCATTTGATAACACATTTAACTTTATATAATAAAGTATTTTGAGGATATAAAACTTAAATGTTAAAATAATTCTTTCAAAACATATTTATTTACTTGTCCCATAAATCAAAGAGATTTGATTGCCTTGATCAAAGGTGGAACAGGCTTACCACGGTTATTATATTTCGGTCAGGAAAATAGGGCGACATTGCTGTTGATCACAGTTTTCTTGTTGAACCTGAACTTCTCCCACACATATCTGGTAGGAATACGATTCGACAGGTCTATCCACTACACATATCTTTTTTGCTGAGGTATAACCCCAACGATGTGATAAACCTTATGAAAACCAATTGACCTCCATCTTTAAAATCGAAAAATGTTTATTGTTTAATGTTTACTGTTGATTAAGTCTGGTCATAGCTTTGGTCAAGTTCAAAATCAAACTTTTCTTGGCACAATACTATGAAACATATTTTGTTTGGGTTTAGGGAGGTTATGTCATATATTTAGTGGTGGATCAATCTTGAGGCATCTGATCTGATTATAAAACCGACCCAAAGAGTTCACATGGTCCATTGTTGCGAGTAACTACAGACTTTGAAATATTTTAAATGTAACTTTGTATCTATCTAACCTATATTTAGAAGGGGGCTTACACAGGTGGGCCATGCAAACATATGTGAGGGCTATCATATGTGAGAAGGGCGGGGTCTTTAACCTTGACAGAGTTCCCATGCCACCTGCATGCATATGAGGTTGCATTTTTATAATTACTCATCCTTACTCTCTGAGTATGTTTTAAACCCAGCAGGTCATGTGAAATGAACCCCTCCCATAAAAATAAAAGGGATGGGGGCTCAAATCTGGGTGGCCACTTGTCGAGGAAATCAGGTAAACTGGGAATGATGCCCATTTGTTGGGAATTTAGGGTGAGACCTACGCTAAATAGCTTCTAGAGTTATTCAATTGCCAAACATTTGTCAGAGGGAAGTCACTATATATCCTAGAAACATTTAATTTTCAAAAAACTAAAATCCTGGCAAGGAATACTCTAAATAGCTTCTAAGGCAGGTATGTACAATCATTTCTCGACTTAGTGCCACGTAAGTTCTCGAGGATACGTGACATTCTTTTCTGACGTGGTACCATCCCTTAACGTGCTACTTTTCTGTGGTGTGGCAGACACCCTTCTGTGATGTGACACCCTACTGTGACGTGTCATCTTCCTTTGTATGCTACTTTTCTGTGATGTAACGCCCGTCTGTCATGTGGCTACTGTGACGTGGCACTGTACTGTGAAATGATATTCACTTAAAGACACTGCTAAATTATTAATACATTAAATACACACGTATGGCACCCAAACATCACTGTGTTTTAATTAACAATCATTAATTTAGTTTTTCTACTAAAAAGGTTTAATCATAGGAAAGTATTTTAATTTTAAGCATGTCATCTGCTAAGGGTTTCCTTAACTCATAGCACTAACATAGGGATGTAATTACCATGGCTCTTAGTGAAATAAAGGGTAAGTTTCAAGAGGTGGTCACCCACACGGATTAAAGAGCCGAGAAAGACTAGTCCACATGGTCTAGATGTCAAGCTCATTTAGTTCGGTTTACAAGTGACAAAATTGTTGGGGTTCAAATTCAGACGTATTGACTGAGGTTGGCCTTATCTCAATACTGTCTCACTCCTATTCACTAATGCTGGCGCATTTCCTCCAAATTTAACCTTCCTAATCCATTATCATTGTGTCTTAAGCCTCGTTTGGGCTAAAAGCATGTTGACTAATTACGTTAATGTGTTTAGGGATGAGGAAGGTTGAATTGAGAGGATGTGAACTCGTATTTGCATGAAAAAGTAGTGGAAAATATTTAGGAAAAAAACACCCTCAGTACACTCGATTGGGGTTCGAATTGGATGAGGGCATTCTTCACATCACAAATATCATTTTTATAATGTTTATGGAATTTTCACTTCACATTGCGTTGTTGGGTGGTTATTTTGGTGACCCCTGCCTGAACTCTAGTCCACATAATACCCGACAGTTTTTATAGCTGGGAAATGGGTGGAGGCTTGACACACTTTTCTTTATTTGTTTTTTTACAGCCCAAATATCCTCCCCCCCTTTATCTTTTTTACAGTTTCACTGTAACACAGCAGCGTGGATCAATACCAATTCTGACCCTATGAAGCTGCTCTCTACTTATAAATATATACTTTTTAGTACAAAAACATAGGAAAGAGCAGAAGACACCAACATTGCGAGAATGTACTTTTTGATCATTATTTATACCTAGGACTAACATTTTAAAAGCTGCATCACGAGAAAATTGTGATTATACACACAAAAACAGTAAGATCAGTAAGCTGCGACTCACCTATCTAACTTTATTGCAAGAACAGTAAAGTCAGGCAGCTGTGTCTCACCTATCTAACTTTATTGCAAGAACAGTAAAGTCAGGCAGCTGTGTCTCACCTAACTAACTTTATTGCAAGAACATTAAGGTCAGTCAATTGTGTCTCACCTATCTAACTTTATTGCAAGAACATTAAGGTCAGTCAGCTGTGTCTCACCTATCTAACTTTATTGCAAGAACAGTAAAGTCAGGCAGCTGTGTCTCACCTATCTAACTTTATTGCAAGAACAGTAAAGTCAGGCAGCTGTGTCTCACCTAACTAACTTTATTGCAAGAACATTAAGGTCAGTCAATTGTGTCTCACCTATCTAACTTTATTGCAAGAACATTAAGGTCAGTCAGCTGTGTCTCACCTATCTAACTTTATTGCGAGAACAGTAAAGTCAGGCAGCTGTGTCTCACCTATCTAACTTTATTGCAAGAACAGTAAAGACAGGCAGCTGTATCTCACCTATTTAACTTTATTGCAAGAACAGTAAGGTCAGTTCTACAGAGAGATAACATACCTTGGCTCCGTGAAAGTATAGCTCGTCTACGATAGGAGTGGTGGCTACATTTAGCAAAAGATTTTTATTTGCTAGGTCATACAATATTAACAATAAAATACTTCCAGCCATTGTTTGCGATAAAGAACCTTCTACTAGCTGCCAGTTAACTACTCTCCCACAGTAGAGGAGATAAAGTTCTTGCGATGGACTGTGGACTACCGATGACAGGGAGATTGGGGTTCGAATACAGGTCGGCTGTAGTGAGGGTATTTTCACTAAATGGTTTTCCACTATCTCTCTACACATGTATATGTAAACTTACTCATAAATCAACCCTCCTCATCCCTAACACCTTAGTGTAATTATTACATATGCATATAGGGTCACCATACATCCCGATTAATTTAGATTGTCCTGTCCTGATTTTGTAAAAACCCATATTTCCATAAAATTTAGCTCTAACACTCAAGTGGTTGAACAATGAATCAATCATTTTTAATCTCAAAATTACATGTAGCTTGCCCTACCTCTTATTGACAAAAGCAAGAACTGGTCTTTGAGCAATATAAATGTGAAGTAGTGAAGTAATGTTTACAGTTAATTACTTTTGTTGTCGTTGGTTTTAATAATAATAATAATAATTACAATGCCAAAAAGACAGTGTAAATGCTCAGAAGAGCTACAAAATAAATACTATTGCTTCAGAGCTGCAAACAATAATTATTGTGCTGCTGAATGTAAAATATGTAACTGTGTTGTTTCCATAGCCCATGGTGGTGGTGCAGATTTAAAACATCACATGGAATCTGATAAACATAAAAGGAATCTTCTCTCATCAGATTCATCTCACAAAGTAACCTCATTTTTTGTAAATTCAAATAAACCTGAAAAAACAAAAAGTGGCTGCAGCAGAAGGTGTAATGTTTCATGTCGTCAAACATCATCAGAACTACTGTTCAAATGACTGTAGCTTACAGCTCCACAAGAAAATCTATTCAGAGTCCAAGTATCATGTGGAAGAACAAAATATATAGTGATAATTAATAATGTAATTGCTCCCCATTCTCAAAAACAAGTTTAATGTCTGTAAACAAAGTTAAACTTAAATATTTTACTATCACTACTGATGCCAGCAATCATGGCCATTACAAGATATTTCCTTTAGTGGAACTATATTTTTCAGTAAGTGAAGGGGGATTGCAAATTAAATTACTAGGTGTTGATGAGCTACAAAATGGAACGTCTGAAACAGTTTTATATTATTTGGCCAATGTTATAAAAACATTTAACGAGTTTAACAAGCCAGTCTTAATGTGTTGGGACATTGTTTTGGTGTGCAAGGGGATAAAAAGAATTAGGAACTAATTTTTTTTAAAGGAAGAGCCTTATGTGACAGCTAGAAACGTCAAGTCTTGTGATACACAATTGTCACTTTTGATAGTTTTAACAATACCTACATAATAACTCTAATAATTTAGTAAAATGATATTATGCTGGCCACATAACAGTATTTTTGTATTTTCTAAAAAGGCTCTTCGTTTAAAAATTTTGCTATACACTATAAATGATAGAAATATCAGTGCATTGCCATGTGGAGAAAAGGCGTAGGGGACTGTTTCAAAAAATTAAACCCATTTTGAAAAATGTATTCATATATCCTTGCTCAATACTTGGGTTGGTAGCTAATTGGAGTCTTATAAAATTCATGGCATATATTATTATTACTATTATTATTACTACTATCAGCACCGCGTCTTACTACCCGTTCGGGCTATACACACTTACGCTCATGTGTGATGGTAGGATGATTGTGAGATGAAATGTAGAACCTACAGTTTAACGTGGGATCTGAACCACGGTGGAGTCCTGGCATTCCTCACATTCACAAGTTGTCATTAATACACGTCTTGTCAGAGATGAAGGAAGAGTTTGGCAATCGGATAAATCTATGCCGGGATCGAGGATTGAACCCCCAACCCCCACATGGCATATAACTACACCTATTTTTTATTTATTTTTACTTAAAACTATTCTTAGGGGTATTCATTGTATGAAAAAACAAATCCTGGCCATCTCCTTTTGAGAGACTTTCTCACAAGCCATTGCAGGAAGCACCCGCCTCCCTCCACCTGGGAAATACCACGACAATATTAGTTTAACTCGCTTTGTTAATTCAAAGGAAGTCGAGTAATTCACCCGTGTACGCCGTTGCTTCATGAATAAGAAACGCCGGCATTCTGTGTGTGTGTGTGTGTGTGTTTTCTATTGTTTCTCCATTATTGACGCTACATTCGAAGAACCCTCGCGGCTATTCGACCACTGTAGAGGGTGGAGGAAATCCGGTCCTCCCTAGCCTCTCCTCACCCTCTCTCCCGATATATCGAGATTGGAGGAAAGTGTGTGTGTGTGTGTGCGCGCTGAGGGTTGTTTGCCCGTTCGAGATTGGAGGAAAGTGTGTGTGTGTGTGCGCGCTGAGGGTTGTTTGCCCGCGGGTTGGGTGGGGAGTGGTGCTCTCATCGACCCGCAGTGAAGGGGAAGAATGCAAAATCTCTGTCGCGTTATATAGAGCGCCGCATATACCATAGTCGCACGGTAGAAGCTATCGCCAATAAATACCTTCGTTTTCGTTATCGTTCTTTAGTAAAGGTTTAGTGTATAGTTGACCTGGTGCTCTAGGGATAAGGTGTCGGACTTCTGTACCGGGGGTATGGGGCTCAATCCTTGGTCCTGGCACAAATTTATCTGATTGCCAAATGCTTTCTTCCCCTCTGACAAGACGTGTACTAATCACAACGTGTGAATGTGTGGAATGCCAGTCCTCCACCGTGGTTTGGATCCCACGTTAAACTGTAGATCATTTCGTCTCGAAATCATCCTACCATTACACATTAGCGTAAGTGCGTATAACCCGAACAGGTAGTAAGATGTGGTGCTAATAATAATAATAATAATAATAATAATAATTTAGTGTATCATTATGTTGCTTGCTAGTAAACACTCAGGATGAGGAAGGCTTAGGGAATGTATACTCCGTTTACCTTGTAGAGTAGCAAGCTCGCCTTGACCAGTTACACTATGGTGCAGCTTATAAGAGAGGGTCGTAATCTAATCGCTCACGGTTTGTCTTCTACCTTCCATGGTAAACTGAGTTTATCTGCATTTGCGTGTAGTGAGATTGAATAATCATTTAGGCAAAAATATGCTCATTACACCGATAAAGATTCGAATCTTGAACTCGCCTTCACAGACATTCCAGTCTTTCCCAAAACTGATGCCTTAATCTTTACGACAACCGAATTCTTCTCTTTCTCTCTTTTTAATTCACGTGTTAAATGCAATACTTATTGGCGATTTAATCTAAGGAGTGACTATGAATAAAGTGCACTCAGATTAGTTTGAGAGGAGGGGGAAATCACTGGTGTGCTGGACTTTGAATTGAACCCAAACCTCCCCGTCAACGGTGAATAGTGCAATGCGTCTAACGTTGCGGGTTGAGCGACATAGAGCCCACATTTTGGGGCAGTGGTTTTGTGAGTAGACTATTAATTGAGTAAGCCTGTGAAAGTTGAACCCGGGTTTAAAACTTTTGTTAAACTTGGCGCCAAAGATGTCACAACACCAACACTCTACAAGAAAGTGTTAGAACATTTATGTTAAAGGCCTAATCTTTACAAAGGGAGAGATTGGGGTGGAAAGATGGCGCCCTCGCTTGTCTGGGGACGCGTCGCGTCGAGACGCCGCCTCCGTCTCCGCCTACCCCTCTTCCTCCTCTCGTCCCCCTTCCACCAACACATGAACTGAAAGTCGTGTCCGCTCGTGAATGTCCGGCCAACAGCGTGGCTCATTCGACTCGGGTTATCGCTGACAGACCAAAACACTGAACTTGGCAGCATTCGGCCTTTCGCTGACCGAGCGACGTACTTTTTACTTCGCTAGCCTGTGATCCCGTCTCTTTTGTGAACTTGTGTGACGTATCGTATCAGCTGGTGTTTGTGTGTTGGGGGGAACGGTGAGGGGAGGTATTGTGAGTGCAATTATCATAATGGGATGCTTGTCGGGGTGTTCTCCTGTAGCATCTGGACCGATTGCTCTTTGAAGTGGGTTTTCTGCCAGCTAAGATCAGATTGAAATAATTAACAGAGCTGTGACTTTTGGAGATATAGTAATTAATATTATATTTTGGGTTTATTATCAACAAACTTCCCTAAAAAGAATATTTAAAATAAAAAATATAGTGTCGGATATTTAAATTGATTGAAGAAGCAGTTTTATACAAACACTTTTTTTTCATCAAAAAGTGTTTCTAAAGTAAGAGTTAGCTTAAATAAATCTATATTTTATGTGTGTTCAATGCACTCACAAGTTAAATACTTGTCTCATTACACTAAGGTGTTTCGTATAACTACTGTTGTTAGAGTTGTATTCTTTCATCGGAGACAAAATATTGCACTTTACTTGCCATGAATCCGCGCCAAGGTCATTTACTCTTTGACTGGAATTTCAAGACGTAGAAAATAAACTGGTTTGCACCGGTAAATTTGTGCTTTTTTATGCCATTTCGCAATTGTGCTAAAAAAAACAGGCTCATGATTCATTTGTAGATTTATTAACAGCATAAAAAAGTTCTGATCTTAGTAAAATTTTATTCTAATTGAATTTTAGAGATAAAAAAAGTTGAAGCGTTAAGAAATTATTTGGTCAAACTTAGCTGATCTACTGAACTCATTATTTTGAATGTACGACATTTTTTAACAAATCTAAATTCAATGAAACCAGAAGCGCATTCATGGGATCAACATGATTTTAAGAAACTCGCAACAAATTTACACATACAGCGTTTAAAAGACATAACTATGCAAATGAGTTGGGGATGAGGAACGTTAGGTTTAGAGGAACCGTGCCTGCGTTAGCGTGAAAGGAGAGTGTAAAACCATTTTGGAAAAACCACCCGCGGTACACCAGATTGGGGCTCGAACCCCTATCTCCTGATCTAGTATAGCACGAGAGTGACGCATTTATAGACTATGCAGCCATCTAAGTGGGTGCTTTCAATAATGACTTGCGAAACTCGGCCAACCGATTTTCTTTAAAAAAAATAATAAAGAAAAGCTTATGAACCATGGATGTACCCACCAATATTAAATTTCATAAATACGCAAAGGAAAAACTGCGATTTCTTTCGACAGCAATTTCTCAAATTCTAGCAAACTTTCATTATTATTATTATTATTTCAATGTCTACAAATGTTTGATGGTGTAGCTGCAATCTACATTAGGATTTTGGTTGTGAGGATAATTTTTAGAAACTAAATTTTTCTCTGGTGTCAACAATAATAACATTCTACTTTTTTATTTAGCTTCTCATCTTACTATCCGTTTGGGTTATGCGCTTATGTACTAATTAGTAACCACGCTAGTGGTTTTTGAGATTAAGAGGTTTATAATAATAAGTGTACCCGCATTTTCGAACAGGGAGAGTACAAACTCATTTAAGAAAAACCGCCCTCATTACACCTGACAGAGATTCGGACCTAAATCCTCTGTCATCGGCAGTCTAATCTATTGCGAGAGTGTGCGTTAGACCACGTGACCACCGAAGCGGTTCATTCTGCTATATTATTAGTGTTATCTTATAGGTAGGTATTGATAAAATTTATCAAAAGTGACAGTTGAGGACTAATTATATGACTTGACGTATGATTACGTGAAAGGGGTCTTCCTTAATTTACCCAAGTATTTTTGAGGGAAGATGAGAGGGTCAGAATCACTATTACATAAAGTTTTTTTAATTGATCTTTATGGCGAGACAAAATCTTTAAAACAAATTTTGGCATAAAATATATTTTAATAATAATAATCATATTTAGCACCGCGTCTTAATACCAGTTCGAGTTATACGCTTTAAGTACTAATTACTCTAATGGATTAGGAATTGGGAAGGTTCAACTAGAGGAAGTGAACCCGCATTTGTGTGGAGGGAGAGTGGAAAACCACTTAGGAAAAACCACCCCAGTTCACCCGACCGAGATTCGAACCTTTATCTCCCCATCCTCAGCAGTCGAGCTCAACACGACAAGCGCGTTAGCCAACTACGCCACCGAGGCGGGTTATTAATTCAAAAATTTCCCCTTAACCTAATTTATTTACTTGTGATATGTTAAGGTTAATTTTATTGCAATTAAAGTAGTATACAATTCCATAAAACTCACGTATTTAACATTCCTTATGTCTAAAATTAATCAAACGGTTTAAATAATCTTTATTTATAAAATCGGGAAAAAGCAAGCACAAGAAGATATATTCTACGCTAATCGGTGAATGTACGGACGGTATTTATAAATTTCCAGTTGTGATAGAACAATTTTCATGGTTTTTAAAAATAAATAATGATCTGTAGATGTGAACAAAAATCACAAAATATCCTAATTTTGGCTTGGTTTTACCACATACACGCAAGAAAGTTGATCTGAATGTAATATTAGGTTTTAGGGATTTCTACTAATTTTAAAAGTAATGTCACTAAGTCTATGGTAAATGGAGTACTAATTATTCTTTTAATATATGGCTCTATTTTGAGTGGAAATAAGATAGTTATTTTTTGTTGTAATACATTTCATCCACTCATATTTAATAAATGAATATTGTAAGAATACAGGTCGTAGTAGAGAACTAATTGTTTTCGAGCGCTCCAAGCTGGTTTCGACAGGCCAGGTTGGCTTAGTTGTTTGTACTCCCGTTTCTATGACACAGTAGTTCGGGGCTCGATATCGACCGGCCACATTTTTGGTGATGTTCTCCATTAGAAGAATTCCGCCCTTCCGAAAGTACACTCCCTCATCTATTGCTTTTTGATTGGTTATAACCGTGTACAGGTGGGCCCGTGGTATAAGATGTCAATCTCATAATATACTAGACTGCCGATGACTTGAGATATCGGGGCTCGAATCCCGGTAGGGTCTATGGGGGGTGTATTTTCCTAAATGGTTTTCCACTATTTCTTTTTAACGCAAATGTGGGTGCACATGCTTTGAATTCAACCTAACCTCATTCCTAAAATATAAGATAGCACACATGCAAATAACTTGAACGGATTGTAAGACGCGGTGCCAAAATATATTTGTAAGTGGTATCAGTAGTTTCTTTCTTCACCACGATGCGACGTAGCAGTACTGCCATAAAAATGCCTAACTCTATAAAACCTACCTAATCATATTTGTCTGTTTTTCGTGCTATAATGATTGAAGTAAATTATATTTTTTTATTCCCTAGGTTAAGCAGTTAACTATCTAAATTTAAAAATACAGTTACTGCCAAAAAAAATCTATTTGTATCGTGAGAAAAGATAACTTGCACTAAAAATCATACATAATTAAAGATAATTCAAGAAACCGAAATGCCTGTTTAAGGTGGAATGGAAGGGCACGCGAGCTAAGGTCAGTATTTTTCGGGGGTTTTTTTTTTAACGAAAAAAAGTTATTTGGCCAAAATAAATAGAGTAAATTATTTCTCAATCACATATGTTAGTTTAATTTTCAACATAGAGTAATCTCAACTGTCGTTGAATATTTTTTGTTTGGGCATGGAGAGAAAAAGAACAGAAACATTTTAAATGAAGAGAAAAAGTTCTGATTCAATTATTACGCGATGCCCATGACAGATATAGTTGATATATTCAAGAATTGTTGAGATCACTATGTGTAGAAAATTAAACTAAACATATCACTGAAGAGATATTTTATTTATTCTAGCCCACGAAAGTTGTTTTGTTATAAAAACTGTAAAATACTAACCTTAACTCGCGTCTCATTTCCATCTCTCCTTAATGCCGCATTATTATATCAAGTTTTATAACACCATATTTTCTTTCTCTTAATTCTTATAGTATTAAGGCCCCTCAATAGAAACGAATTTCATAAACGCCCTAAACCAAGTGGGCTTACAACGTTCCTGACTGGAGCTGTCCGTCATTAGGAGAAAACCCTAAGTAGTAAAATACAAATGCCAATTCAATTTGTGTTATAACCCTCTTATTAAAACTACATCATTCGATTTATATAAATCCATTCTACGCCCCTCTACCAGCTATCTTACATTTCCCGCGCATTTAAGTCATAGGGATAAACGAAATATGTGGATTTATGGATTTTTCAAAGTGTAAAATTTCAAATTTTGAATTATGTTTACAAGTCTATATGTATAGGGTCATAGAAGCAGTTCTGTGTACATTCCACTAAACGTCAAACTCGTGTACTATTAAAGGATTGGTTGGGAATAACACACAAAGAGGGCGGGACTCTTTAATTTGTTTCTATATCATATGACTGAAATGTAATATTTTTTGACCATCCTTACACAACAACAAAACGAGTTTCCAACTTTAACAAAATTAATATTGTAAAATAATCCTATATAAATAAAACAAAACTCACCTTAATCACAGGAGAAAGTTAATATTTAAAATGTCACAACACTTCGCCTAAAATATTTTAATACGCAATAGCTAACAATAGTATTATTATAAACTATTCCAACCGAACAAAACCTAACCTTCCAGGTGTAATCAACATATTTTCTATGAAATTCCGAACTCTTGAAATAACTTGCATTAAAATACCGCCTTTTTATTTTTCAAACTATCTAAAATAATTGGTGTTATAAGTGGAAACTTGATTTTTTTTATGAATGGTAAGATTAAATTTTCCATTATATGATATAGGAAAAAATTAAAGAATCCCGCCCCCTTTGCTGACTTTCTCGTTTTACCAATATTTATCCTGAGCACAACATTTGATTGACAATATTTTATCTATCTAAGCATCTCCCCTTAACTGTTAGACTGGCATTGACTTATAATGAGAATCAATTAGAGGAGAGTCTAGATTTTGTAGGAACTGAGCTTACTTTGGGTAAAGTGTGCGCAGACTCCCGCCTCTCACCCCCACCCCCAATCCCCACAAGCTTCTGGACGGTTCTTCAGTCTTTTGTAAAAGTGCAGTGTGTCCGGTGCTCGATCCTTAGTCTCGGGTAGAACGAGATAGTGTGTCTTCCTCGGATTGAAGTGTCCTAGACGACGCGAGAGACTAATGAGGATCCTCTCGTCGAATCATTTGTGAAGGGAGATGGTGGAGTGTTTCCGGTCATGAGGGTGTTCAAGCGACTCTTCTCCGTCGACAACGGCTGTTCCCCGTAAGAAAACTATTTCTCTTTCTTTGGTGGTTACTGTTGTGTTGTTTGATTATAGTTTCCCAGCACTGATCGGGACTCGAACCATACCATAGTATCTTCAGATGGGATTGAAACCTTGTCACTCTAGGACAGGGGCTCGCAAAGTGTGACACTCGAGTTCTTTGTGCGAACACACGATAGTTTTAAATGTTTTGCCATATGTAATTAAGAGCAAAATGGTTTTTATTTGAATAAAACCCGTCATATGTTTTAAATTGATTAGTAAAATGTTTTAATAATCTACCTTTAAAACACGTAAGGTTATCCTTAGGTTAAATAATGGATTAAATAGTAAAGCTAGTATTTTATTTGTTACGGTTTTAGCCGCATCTTGATATCTTATTCTGTAAATTGAAAAATTACACCAGGATATGGCCACCGAACCCGAGACTTTTGGCTAAGTACACCAATACTCTAACCGGTGAACTATCTAGAAATAGTCCCATAATAGCTTTGCTATTTATCCATCATGATATGTGGACTCGTACAGATATATTGTACAAGTGGCAACAAAAGCCAAATTCCGAGTCGAAGGTGGCAGCGTTATCTAATAGCTCGTGATCTTAATAAAGCACACATTTGTAGCTGACGATTTCCATACGTTCATCATAGACTCTGCCTTAAAATATGAGTGGAGAATGACCCTGGGCACAGGATGATTCCTAGATAGCTCAGTGGGAAGAACATTGGAGTACTAAGTCAAGTCAAAGGTGCTGGGTTCGATTCCCGTGTCAAGGTATCATTTTTAAATTTACAGAACTAGTTTAGATAAGTTAAACTATTTTTCAATGTTTAAATTTAAATTTTGTCAAAATGAATGTTTTAAAGCTATATTAAAATATATTTTAAATTCATGACTTGAATTTTAAGCTAATGGTTCTCTAAATAAAATTATATATATTTACTCAAACCCCCAAAATGTGTGTGTTTGTATATTTGGCATGCGACTGGCCACCTTCGTTTAGTTTTAAAGTTGGCCTTTCAAATATGCACTTTGGAAACCCCTGCTTTAAATGATGGTCCCAACCTAGTGGCACTTGGATAGTTTTTATTCCCACCCCATAGCCTTGTACTATCACACTTTCATATTCCCCGACTGGAATAACCCCTCTTTTAACATATTAAAAAAAATTGAAAACTAATTATTTTAGAATGAAAATAAATTTATAACTTTATCCCAATTTTTCGTATGTCAACCAAATGATTCAGAAAACCACACTTCGATAAGGTTAGAGTGTAATCTTGCATCTAATTTAACGGTTAATCAGCCGCTACGTTTCCAAATGAAGAGACAAGGTGCATAAGGAACAAGTTTTGCATTATACACAAAGAAGTACGTGTCGTGCCACTATGCACATTATACACAAAGGAGTATGTGACACTATGCGCATTATACACAAAGGTAGTCGTGTAACTATATACAGTATACACAAAGAAATCGTGCAACTATGCACAATATATACAAAGGAGTACGTGCCACTATGCACAATATACACAAAGGATTATGTGACAATATGCGCATTATACACAAAGGAGTGTGTGTCACTATACACAAAGAAGTATGTGTCACTATGCACAACATACACAAAGGAGTACGTGCCACTATACACAGTATACACAAAGAAGTCGTGCAAATATGCACAATATACACAAAGGAGTATGTGACACTATGCAAACTATACACAGAGGAGTACATGCCACTATACACAGTACACACAAAATGAGGACTTGTCACCATGTACTGTTCGATTTCCATATTAAACGCTTTTTGGGAGAAGAAAAAATATGTTTCATGGTCTATAATAATTTGTTTTATTTGTGTTTTATATGAATTGATAATATTTCAAAAGTGAAAGTTCTCATGACTTAACGTATAAATGCGTTAAAGTAGATTAATATTAGATTTTATATCTGCAAATACTTGAAAGTAATAATAATAATAATAATCATAATATTTAGCACCGCGTCTTACTACCCGTTCGGGTTATACGCCTTAAGTACTAATTACTCTAATGGATTAGGAATTGGGAATGTTGAATTAGAGGAAGTGAACCTGCATTTGCGTGGAGGGAGAGTGGAAAACCATGTAGGAAAAACCACCCCCAGTTCACCCGAACGAGATTCGAACCTCGATCTCCCCGTCCTCAGCAGCCGAGCTCAACACGACAAGCGCGTTAGCCAACTACGCCACTGAGGCGGGTACCTGAAAGTAGCTTTATTATTTTTTCTAGCTGTTAAATTACTTGTAAGTAATTATTTAGCTTTTCTACCTGTTAGAATACATGGAAGTAGATCTGGTAACTTTTTTATCAGTCAGAATACGTGAAAGTAGATCTAGTAACTTTTTTATCTGTCAAAATACTTGAACGTAGATCTAGTATCTTTTTATCATTCAGAATACATGAGTAGATCTAGTGACTTTTTTATATGTCAGAATACGTGAAAGTAGATCTAGTAATTTTTTTTATCTGGCAGAATACTTGAAAGTGGATCTAGTAGTTCTTTCATATATCAGCTAAGGCCATTCTGATTAAAATTGGAGTTTACACCGTACATATAAGTTATTTTATTTACCACGAATGAAAATATATCTCTCTGGCACGGACAATAATATATTTTGTGTTGAACAGACATTTACTCTACGCTCACCGTTTAAACCTTGAACGTTTATTTTGAAGAAGATTTTTTTTCTTTACAGCGATTTGGGTTGTCGTTCCTTCGCATCTAAAACCCGTCTGCAATAATTGTCTGGGGTCGCAGAAGGTAGACTTCAAAGGGAATGTATCTGAATTAAACTTGCATTTTTTAAACACAGGCTTACCTTATCACACGTACCGTATTAATCAAATACAAAACAATTGGTGTGTAAGCAATATGGTGATAATCGGTAAGAAAGTGCACGTTAAGGCCGCTACACACGTACAGGTACATCTGTGCAGGTATAATTGTACAGGTATACCGGATTTGCTAGTGCATCCACACAGTATAGTTTTTCTTCTTCAGGTCACAGTTTGTAGTGCGGCGCTATACTAAATACAAGACGTCACCTACCTGAACCATTCCATTTTGGTCAAGGTAGGTGTCGTCCTGTATCGACTTAACCTTTAGGCATGCTACGTTTGGCTATTTATTTTTATTTATCTAACACCCCTTTTTACTATCCTTTCGTATTATGCGACTAGCGCGTCAGCTAACTACGCCACCGAGGCGGGTAAGTTTGACTATGAAACTGGCCCTTAAATCCCAGAAGTCTGCCAACTCTCCACCTGGGGGCTCTACCGGACACTATTATGGAAGGGTCTCATCGACAGGGGAAAACACTACGCCACTGGAGGCATCTAACGTGGGTGACGTCACTGGCCACTAAAATAAATTACGCCATTTTAATTTATAATACTAGTCAAAATAACATTTTTCTTCCAGTTAATACTCACTGCGAATCTTTCACATTTGTCCCTGTTGAGCTTACTAATCTCAATTTATCAAAGCCAACATGTGATTTTCGTGTCGTTTTTCCATTTCTTACTAGCCAAAGTTGAGATATGGTTATGCGCATGCGCGAGAATCCTATAACGTTACAGGAAGAAGAAACTAAAATTAAATTAGTCTTACAACAATTTTTACAATACTGGTGGTGAAAGGCCATATTTAAATGGCTCACTTAAATCTTAACTTAGTTCGCACCCCCCATTAGTACATCGCTCTAGGTGAAAATTATTTAACTCCTACATAAAATGACATACTTTTAGAGTGTATATGCATAAAGAAAAAAGGTTGCCATTTTATATACAAATTGTTTATAGTTAAATTAATGATTTAGTGGCTGGAAAAATAATTGATTCTGGAAAACTCGGGGAATTTTAAAATATAGTTTACTGGACACCCTGTTTGATATCCAATCAGTGGCTTATCCTACACTTAATTGAAGGACAAAATACAGCTCTTCTCCAAATTCTCAAATTATCACTTTCGCCGGGATTACGATCAACTAACCGTTCACATAACGTAACATTTCTCTTCGTATTTTTAACTAGAAACGAACACGATGCACTTAACTGGAACTTTCACGTTATGTTACGTGAAGTAATCACGTGTTCCTATCGACCAATCATGCTGCGAGCAACATCAACACCAATATTAATTATTAATTTGTTTGTGGTGTAGCGACTACTGGTTCGGTATAGTACAAATGTGCAGACTCAGAGCTATCATATGTCCTCTCTTTTTTTTTACCCGGATGTCTTTTTTTTTTTCGAGACGTAAAAGAAATGTCCGATTAGATTTTTTTTTTGTCCATATGTATGACCTGCAATGTTAACAAGGGGAAAAAAATTGCTTATTGGATCATATTTAATTAAATCATATTATTTGGTCTATTATTTGGATAATTTAAAAATTTCGTTTTGTCTGTTGGTAAGCCTGATAGTTTTCTGAAAATTGTCAAAGCGTAAATGGAAATTTATGTAAAAGCTTGGAGAGAAAAAAAAAGTGTTTTTTGGGGGGTGAATTTGCAAAAAAAAAAAATTATTTGATGAATTGATAAAGGGAATGTTGAAGTTTTAGAACAGTTTTTAATATCATGTTATGTGAACGATTATATAGTTATATCGTATTCTTAAACTTTTGAAAAAATTAGGAATAAGAGAAAAATACTCTGGGGGCATTAACTATGTTACTTTTAAATATATCATGTGAATGTTTGATCAAATGCATTTATACATTTGGAGGCTACAGGGGGAAAAGGAGTTGAGTCCAATCTTAACCCGAATTGAGATAGTGCTTCTATCTGCTAAGACAATCATGAGATGTTTCTAATGCACTTTAAATTATGGTTAAAAGCTGTATTGTCCTGAAAAATGTGTTTAGTGTAAATTTACCCCTTTTTCCTATGAACACTTTATTTGCTATGTTCATTCCTTCCCAAATCTTTAGGCCTATATTTCCTTACCCATTAAAAATAGTGTCCTCTTTTATGCCCCCCTCCCCCCAAAATGGTAACCGTGTGCTAGGTGTAATGAGTTTTTTTTTCTTCAAGTTATTCCACGAACCGGGAAAACACAGGCGATTGTTGTCTGTTTGTATTAAGCATGTGCGAAGCTTCGAAATTTTTAATTTGAATACGAATCTTGATAATATTTGTATGTAACCGGACGGCCTTAATTGGAAAGCGAGTTTGTGTAATATTGAATGTTATGAGTTGTCAGCATTCCTTAGACAGAAACCAGGCCAGGGGAGCCCGGGTAAAGGATAGGGGAACGAGTCATGGCTGACTAATCAACACCCAAGTATAGGGGTCACTCTGCCCGCTTTGGGACTACGTGGACTAGGACGCCGGTTCATCAGTACTTATCTTGAGGTCTGCCGCTCGAGCCCAGGGTACCGGGATTGGGAACCGTGTAGGGGTCACCTAGGAGTCAGACAGGCCATGGGGAACTCCTAGCAACACCTCGTTTTGTCACAATCTTCTGAGTATTCTCTAAGTTCTTTCATTATAATATCACTACCAACATAACATTTGTAATAGAAATAGTAGTACTAATAAACTTGTTTGGAATTAATCACGAACCCACACAGATATACCCCGTCACCTCCCCCTTATCCTCGGCCATAATACATCCTAACAGATTTTAAGGCCCTTGTTATAGGTAACAGAAGGAGATGGTGGGTGACATGTATTTGATTCGAAATTCCTAATCTAAATATTTTAAAGATTCGAACTAGGTGCAATTTTATTCGGAATTAGAATCTAAAAGTCAAACATTTGATTATCTAAACTTTTTAAAGGACTTGGCATAGATATATTTAACTTGACCATAGAAACGTATGAGTCTCTTAGTATTTAAATGTTAGTAATTATTTGGACAAGCTTTATTGATGTTATTTTTTATTGGACTCTTATTAAAATCTATATAATTTAACCTAATATTCAATAACATAGAAAGCTAATTTTTTGTGGGGAGGAGCATAGGGGTGCTATAAAATGTTAACTATACTTTTAGCCAATAAAAGTTTGTATACGTACAGTCACCTCTGGTTTTAGTGAACATTCGGCTACATTGAACCTAATTCACTAGTCTTAACCCACATGTATTTCAATGTGTGTTAAACATTAGTTTATAATGAACACTCAACTTCGGTTTTAGTGAAATAGAAATTGAAACTTTCGATAAGAAATGTGATTCTAACATCATAATTCTTTAAAAACATGACTTTTTGGTTGTTTAAACTTGAAGACACTGACTCTCTGGGTTATTGTTTAGGCAGCCACAACGCTTGACTGAAAGTACGGAATGTGGAGGGGGAGGGTTGAGCTTAAAGAATCACTGTACTCATTGACCTGGCCTGAGTTTTAATACCTTTGTCTGCGGCAAGTAAAGGAAGACTGTCTTCTGAGTTGTATTTAATAAGACAGGAGTTACAGGACAGTGATTACAGCCTGTGGCCATTTAGTAATGGTTTTCACTAATCCCTTTCTTCGAGAGGGTGTATATAACTCTTAATCAGTTTAGTTTTTTGAATGCATAGATAGTGTGGAATCAAGTGTTGAAAGAGAACAAACTCTGGAGAAGGATCTGGAAAAAATATTAATCAAAACTGTATACAGTAAACAGCAGTATGTAACCGATTTTTTAAGATTAATTAATATATTTCAATAAAGAGCGATTGTATTTGAACTCTTTTATTTTCCGTAGAGGTTCATTATAACCAGAGTTGACTATATATATATATGGGGAGAGAGTTAGAGGTTCATTATAACCAGAGTTGACTATATATATATATATATATATGGGGAGAGAGAGAGAGAGAGACCCCATGGAGGGAGGGGGTTAGGGAGTGGAACTCCACCCCACCCTTTCTACGCCCTTGCTAATATTTGATTTGGAAACATTTCATTATAAAATATTTCATTTGAATTCGATTCGAACCAACTTTATTTTATGTAGTTCGATTTGTATTCGATTCAAAATCCAAAACCTTGGCATAATACAGGCTTAGCTTATATAAATCAGAGAAAACACTGGAAATTTCACAAAATATATTAAAAAAACAGTATTAATTTTCAATTTGTGACATATTACTGAAAGCCTGAAATAGCAGACCCTTACATTAAAAAACCCCAACTAATTGAAGTTCACGTTGATTCGATCACGTGTTTCTCCTTCGCCCCCCACGCCTGATAGAGTAAAGGCTGCAAATAATTCCCCGTCAGGATCAAATCACCCCGTTCAAAACACTAATTACATGACTTTAGCCTACTAATTTTTTTGAAAAAAAAAGTATTTTAGGCCTCTATAAAAATAAACTTCAATGGTGTCAGCCCGCAAGCGAGATATACCGACCTAGTGGCCGCAGTATTTTGGCGAAGATACTGCAAACATTTGCAAATAGAGGGTGCCATGTGGTCAGCACAACAAACCCTCCGCCCGTTAATAAATCCTACCTTAATCTTAGTTGTTTGAAGAAATAAATGTATTTTGAGAGACCTAGAAAAACACAGATTTTTGTAATAAGAACATATTGGCAACACCGTTTTTTTCTAAAGGATTACTCATTCTCTATCTTCGTAAATGTTGATACATTTCGTCTAATATCTTTATCATCCCTACTCCCTTAATTTAAATATGTGAATAGCCCGGACATGTGAATAGACCGGATAAGGAATAAGACTTGGAGAAGGGATGAAAACACACAACCCTTGTCTTGTGTCAAGTACCCGAATAAACAATGCATACAAATCTTACCTCTTTGACAATGCCCCTCTTCACGAAAAAAAAAATTGGTGGATTGATAACTTGCAATTTTCGCGACACGGAAAATACTTGGAGCCTCGCAGGGGTAATTATTGTCGGGTTGAATCGATAGCACCTTAGCTCCGACACCCCTTCTGCCCCACCTAGGTTCGTTACCAAACTCAACACGTCACGTGACGCGCCGGGCTTCTCCTTCCACTTGCTAATGTATGAACTGACTAACTTGCTTTAATTACACCGACAGTAATTTCTTTTTTTTCCTGCCATATACTTCAGTGGCTAAACTGTCCAAGGCAGGGGTGTGAATCCTGCGGACATTTGAGGTGTTTAATGCGGCCTTCTCGCATATTCTGTCAATACCTATGTTTCTTAACCGGTTTTTAAATGTTTTAACTCTCAAATGAAGTGTATTTTAACTAGATAAAATAAAAAAATTGTTATTTCAAACCATTATGTTAAAAAACAGGGTTAAATGCATCTTTGAGAGCAGTTGGATGCATGGACGATCGCAAAGAATGAAATAGTATCAAACGAGGCAAAGATGGCAGTATATAAAAGTGTGTTGATGCTAACATTGTTTCATGGATGTTAAGCGTGGGTTTGTCTGGAGAAACACGAGAGCAAGGTGAATGCTGTTAGAATGAGATATATAATAAATGTTTGTGGAGAGAATCGTATGGACAGAGTCAGTAATGATTGGGTGCTGATGGAGTGCAGTTTGAAAGGGAATCCAATAGGTCATTGTGAATGTAGCGTTGGTTTGGGAATCTTGAGAGGATGTGTGTAAATCGAGTGACGGAGCAAATATATATAGGTAGAGTGTATGGATCAAAAGGAAGGGGTAAGCAATGTAAGACGTGGCTAAATGTTGTAGACGAATGTGTGAAAAAGAGAAACATTAAGAGTTTTAAGAATAAAAGAGCATGTATGATTCGGTTAATGGATATTGTTAAAGCGAAGGGAGTATGCATGGATTAAAAAATGTGGAGAAAGCTAGTGAGGATGGATTAAGTAATGAGTTTTTTTAGCTATATGCACAGTTCATTGCCTTTCCCGTAAGGGGACGGCGTGATTATGCATGTATGTCTACATGCATGCATGTAATTAACCGCTCTAATTGACCTAGCTATCCATGGTTGGTGCACTATCGTATTATTAATTTACCACTCGATACCAATAGAGCCCTCGGCGGCAACCTCAGCTTCATTCGGAAACATCAATTTAGTTTCGCGTTGCTAGTGCAGAAGTCCAATATACGTGGTAATTAAATACTCCTTACTATTATTTTATTTTTTTAACCGTTCCAAGAGGCCAGAAAAAACATGGAATAGCTCTTTCTAAATGTAACTTTTATTTTACTAAATTCTTTAGTTTTTCCATACCCGAACTTTTTTTAGTAAAACTTTATCTAAAATCGAATATAATATCTTTATTTTAATGATTCCTTTTGACCTAAACTTTTCTCTGCTTGAACATAGATATGATCTAGAAATACGCACCTCAAGAGAAACGAACTGGAGATCTCTAACCAACTGGTAAGAGTTCTAGGACATTATATAAAACACCTAGGAAGCCAAGGTCTACTAAAGCACACACGAAAGATAGGGTGTGGTGCTAGGTAGACTGCCTATCTATTGTATTTACTATACATGAAGTGTGTGGCCTTATGAGAATTCCGTGAAGTGTCGCGTGGCTTTTCGATCTCAAAAGGTTACCCACTCCTGGTCTAAGGCCTCAGCTCACCCTCGTGTTGGACTGGCCTGCTGAAGAAGGCGAGATTGGGTTTTGAATCCCGGTTGGTTCTACTGAGGGTGGTTTTTCCTAAATCAGGAGCTCTCAAACAGTTTTTTTTAATTTTAATCTCGTTTAGGGAGACATGAAAAGGGGAATTGCTTGTTTTTTTTTGCACCGCTTCTTACTAACCGGTCGGATTATGCGCATAAGTAGCCTAATAATTACTTCAATGTGTTTAGGAATGAGAAGGTTTGAATTTCGAAGAAATATACCTGCATTTACGGGGAGAAAGAGTGAAGTAGTTAAATTCCACAGTACAACATTCCGACTAGGTCTCGATCCCTGATATCCCAGTCATCGCCTCATCGGCAGTCCAGTCTTTTGCGACGTCATAAGGACCGCTCACACCTAGACGAATCTCATCAAAGAACTAGTTAAAAAATCATTTAATGCATCACCAATAAGTACAGGCAGATTTGATGTATACATTGTTTTCACGTTATAAGTACTCTATTTTGACGTCAGAAGAATACTATTTTGATTGGTCTACTAACCACACGTTGTTGTCCTTGAAAGAAAACAATGGGACGAATGGCGCGCTCACCTGCTCCGAATGTATAAAGCCACGCTTCCTGCCTAATGTAATCACTTGATATTTTGTACCCCCATTCATTCTCGCTATTGTGAGGGTTGAAAGCTTTAGTGTAACAATCGGGCAAGTCCTTTATTTTTAATTATTATCTAAAGCATTGTTTTCCAAACCGTAATAGGCTGACGCACACTTAGTTTACCAAATACCAAGTAAGTTAGTAAGTAGTCTTACCTTGATTGACTAAATTATGACCCTGAGTCATAAGGGAACAATGTAAAGTAAGCTTGCTTTCTCTCAGGCTCAATGAAGAGTAATTTATATTGATATTATTGATCGATTAATCGTGTAAGAATTCAATTTACGAACTAACTTAACAAACATTATAAAACCCACTCTTCCAATCTCTTCAACCCATCATCGTGAAAATAAAAAGCGCCTATTTTCACCAATGATAAAAGTTTCGACTTCACTTTTCTTACGAATTGACATATCTATCAGATAATTTTTTAACACAGTGTCTTACTACCGGTCCAGTCTATACGCGTATGTACCAATTAAGCTAATGAATAATGAGTTAGGGATTAGAAAGGTTGAATTTAGAGGAAGTGTACCCTCTTTTGCGTGTAGGTAGAGTGGACAGCCATTTAGGGAAAGCCACCCTCAGTACACCCGACCGGGATTCGAACTTTGGCAGCCTAGTTTATTGCGAGAGTGATGCCTCAGACCATGTGGTCACCGAAGCAGGTTAAAAAACTACTAAAGCTAATTTCACGTATTCATATGTCAAGGGATGTGTTCTGCAACTATCACTTTTGATAGATAGTAAATATTAATACCTATAAAATAACACTAATAAGATGGGGAACAAATGTTAATGTCGGCCGCAAATAACTATGTTTGTACTATCTTTTCTAAATCGTGCTCAAAATTACTATTTGTAAGACAATCAAGGTACTCATTAAGTTGAGCGGGAGAACCGAAATTAAATGCAATTTTGAGTTCACAATAAGTAGGCCTACGTCACAGGATATCCCACACGTTTTTCAAATCTTACTAATGAGCTAAGTGTCCTGCTTTTGGTTCCCGGCATGGGCGAAACATCCATCATCGAGGAAATTGACTCTTCAACTTTTACTTTGATGAATTAACGACCGGAGTAGAGGACTTGAGGTTGTGTTTGTTGATCTGTCGGAATCCAGAAAATGCATCTTAATTACCACAAATGATAAAGTCGTAGACCCTGTCACTCCCCNNNCCCCCCCCAACCTCCCTCTCTTTTACGTTAAAGCTCCTTTAAATGTTTATTAAAATATAGCGAAATTCAACTATGGACTACATTTGTAACCCAATTAATAGAAATAACTTCCCGCATCGGTGGCCTCATGGTCTAAGGCGTCACTCTCGCAGTATACTAGGCTGTCTATGACAAGGAGATCGAGGTTAGAATCTCGGTCGGGCGTACTAAGGTTGTTTTTTACAAAATTATTTTTTCACTCCCTCCACGCATATGCGGATACACTTTCTCAAAATATAGCTTTCCAAATCTCTCACCATTAGTGTAATTAGTACCTAAGCGTATAATCCGAACGGATATCAAGATGAGGTGCTTAGAAAAAAAAACTGCTAAAAAAATGAGCCTTGAATACTGGAGTGAAATGCCTTTTCCAACCGACTTGACGTGTGAGGGTGAAATCGTGATTACTGGTTGAGTGGTGTAGAGTGGCATCACGGGGTGGGGATCGACGTTGATGACTCCCCAACTATCGATTGTTGAGATATTATCACGTAGTCTTGATCTCGCTCGAGTTCTAACTAAGACCCTCTTTGAGGACTTCCTTCGTTTATAATAGAACCTCCGTTTCTTTGACGCATAAAGCCCAGTGTAAAGACTCCGTATTCGTAGTTCGTAGTTCTTGGTCCTTAGAAGTTCTATTCGCGTCTGCACAGTATATTCCTTAATCACGTGACCGTGCCACCAACCAATTAGATAGTCAGAGACTTCGTACGGGAAAACTTCGTACAGTAAAATTTCGAAAGAAAATCGTCTACAGCAAGGAGCAACCACCAAGCAATCAGCTGATTCAATAAAAGAAACCAAACTTTTCTGAGAAAATGTCCAGGATAAACTTGAAATGTATGTTAAGTACAATCATAATAAATATGTCAATGGCGCAATTAGAACTATCAAAATAATAGTTTGTTTGCTGCTACTGGTGCTTTTATTTCGATACGTGCGCACGTATTTACTCAACCTTGACTGGCAGTCTATATAAACTAGTCCTTAGAAAGTTAAATTTGATACAGCTTCTATGGAATAATAACTTAATGGATGAAGATTCTGTAAACAGAGCAATCTGATGACTGTGGCATCGATTTATTACGGACCACCGCCCTATGTATACGGAGTGTGTAGACTGGGCTTTACGTGATGGTCCGCGGATGACTGGGTGGGCTGTAAAGCAGGTGGATGTCATTTTGAGAACTTGGCGTCATCGATCGCACCCTACTACCGTCTACAGGCCACCATTTTGTTTATTAAAGTAACTCCGGTCGTATTTTTTAAAACAGTCACACCTGACCAACGGCCTAAAATGTTCTTCGAGAGACATCCGTGGACTACTTCAGTCTCATTTTTCTATTTTTATTTTTTTTGCGCTGCTTGTTACTCCCTGTTAAGGTGCTAATTACGCTATTGAGGTAGCAGGGTACCTACCATCCGGGAAAATCAGGGGAAACGGGAATTAGCCGGGAATTTGAAGTGATCCGGAAAAACGAGAATAAGTCGGGAATTTGGTAAATTACAATGAAAATCCGGGAAAATGTTGTTTTACTCGAAATATTAAATTCAATAATTATTAAATCGGTACATTATAATGTGATTCAAACTGTCTTTTTTTTTGTAGCTGTGTAATATATTTTTAGTTCCTAGTAAACAATGTTTATACGAATTTAAAAAATGTTTATTTCTTTTTTTAAACTTATTTTCATTCATAAAAAAAATTAACTATAAAAACGAGGAGGGAGGAAGGGAACGAGTTAGAAGGATTTGACATACTTTTTATTCGGGAATTTTAGGAAATTATCAGGGGAAATCAGAGAAAAGGTCGGGGATTTCATTGATCAAGTTGAGGAGTAGACACATGAGTTAGGGATAAGGAAAGATTAATTTAGAGTACGCGTACTCGCATTTGCGGGGAGGGAGAGTGGAAAAACATCAGTCTCG
This sequence comes from Timema californicum, assembly GCA_902141385.1. Taxonomy (NCBI): domain Eukaryota; kingdom Metazoa; phylum Arthropoda; class Insecta; order Phasmatodea; family Timematidae; genus Timema; species Timema californicum. The sequence goes on along the minus strand of CABFOW010000531.1, from coordinate 115,141 downwards.
TATTTTCTTGTTTAGGGAGGGATAGGTAGGAAGTCCATTTATATTTTCCCCAAAAAAACGTGGGTACGGTCTTAGAACCGGTTACATTAATATTATTACTTTTATTAGCACTGCGTCATACTACTTGTTCGGATTATACACACTTACGCTAATGTGTAATGGTAGGGTGATTGTGAGATGAAATGAAGGACCTACAGTTTAACGTGGAATCCGAACCACGGCGGAGGCCTGGAATTCTTCACATTCACAAGTTGTGATTAATACACATCTTGTCAGAGGTGAAGGAAGGGTTTGCTAATCAGATAAATCTGCTGGTACTGAGGATTGAACCCCGGACCCCCAGCACATAAGTCCGACACCTTACCCCTAGACCGTAAGGTCACCTTACATTAATAATTACTCTGAAGAAATAGGGCTAAGGAAGGCAGAATTTGGGAGAAAATGTGTCTGCATTTGCAAGAAGGGCTAAAGGAAAACAATTTAGTTAAAAACACCCGACCGGGACTAAAACTTGGATCTCCCCGTCACCGGGATTCCAGTCTTAGCGCGAGATTGACGCATCAGACTGTGCGACTACCGACGTGGCCCAGTGGCGGCTCGTGTATAGGCACTACGGAACTGCAACACCCCCTATTTCTACTTAATATTATTCGATAACATTTAATATAATGAGTCCTTTTTTCTTTAATTCTTTATTTATTTTTGTAGTACAATATACATTCCTTAAGCTTAATGTCGGTACTTCAGTAGCCATCCCCCAGTTTATGAAAAATATACAAACATCTTTGTATGGAACTGTGTGCTTCAAAGTGCCAGCGACGTGGTGTTTGACTGTTGTGCATAGGAAAGGGATGGGGAGGAAGGTGGGACTGCCAGGTAGAGAGAGCACTGTTGTTCTCGTAGTGCCGGCTCTGGCGTGATGGTGGAAGGAAGTTTTTTTTTCTCGGCGTGTTTTGTGCTTAAAAACCGTGTACCATATTCTTGAGTGTTATAAAGTGTAGAAGAGTGTAGGATTAGATTATTATTCTGCTTCCAGCTATTCTATTTGATTCACTTTTTTTTTTCAGTTCTTTTATTTAACAGAAAGACTAAATGGGCTTGCAGTACTTTCAATGAAGAAAAAATTTCCTCAATTGTCATCCAGAGATTAAGGATAAAATTATTGAACTTTTTGCGCAAATTAAAACAAGAAGAATGGATTTCATTTTTAAATGAATAGATAAAGCTTGAACTGTAACAATTTAAGTTAAAGTAAGTAAAAAACGCTTTTTTTTGTTAATATTTTATCAAGTTCCTGAATAAATTTTCTTTTTATACATGTTTTTTTCCTTTTACACAATTTTAAAACAAAGGCTAAAAAATTTCTGGAGCAGCACTCTCACTAATTCTAGCTACGAGCCGCCACTGGATGTGGGTATGTATAAAATTAAATCACTTTCATTATATACATTGCTACATTTAATTTCACAGACCTAATTTATTGACACTGTCAAATAACACTAATATCTAAAAACATGACTATAATATGTATTCTTTTAAATGTTAACTACTTTCTGTGGCTCCCGGTGGCAATTTTAGAATACATAAGCCCGAAAAAACCAATACTTTTTTTCCGTTATATTCTAGTTTGATTATATCTAGGTGTTAAAATTCTCCTCCTATGGCTATCCGGCTATAACTTATGTATGGAGGTCAACTTTTTCCTGACTAGGAAGTACTCACACTCTGCCACGACTTCCTAACATCTTGTATGATAGTAATAAACTAGGCACGAGTTGGCACAGGGAGTGCATGCTGAATTAAATTCGCGGTACGAACACCTGCAGCCCAACTAAACAGTCGTGAGGAGGTTTGTAGACAGAGGTGACCAATCGTTTTGGACCCCTAAGTTTTGTCATCACGCATCAAACAAGGTGACGCAATAGTGACTCGTATGTAAGATGGAATACTTCTTTCCTTATTATTATTATTATTATTATTATTATTATTATTATTATTATTATTATTATTAGCGCCGCGTCTTACTCCCCGTTCGGGTTATACGCACTTACGCTAATGTGTAATGGTAGGGTGATTGTGAGATGAAATGAGGGACCCTACAGTTTAACGTGGAATCCGAACCACGGTGGAGGCCTGTCATTCCTCTTTTCTTATTAGTACGCAAACTTTAAACACACCAAATCCACTAAACAAATTATTCCACGGGCTAGGAATTAAGGGGGGGGAGGGTAACTTAGACAAAATTCACCCACATTAGCGTGTGAAGAGGGAATTAAAAACTTAGTGATAAATCACACGGGGATAACCGTTCCCAAATGCACCGGGACGAAATTAGAACCTCGGCCTCCCCGTCTGCAGTATTCCAGTCTATTGCGAGTTTGACGTCCCAAACCGTGGGACCACCGATGCGGTTGAACTATACCAGAGATTCCCAAACATTTTGGGCCAAAGAAGCCCTTGCACCAGAAAAAATACAATACTGGAGCCCTGATAAAAAAATATATATTAATATTATGAACATTCAATAGCAACAGTTAAATTTTAATCCGCTTCGTTGGCCGCAAGGCTTACCATCTCGCAGTAGATTGGACTACCGATGACGGGGAGATTGGGGTTTGAATCTCGTTCGTATGTATTTTCCACGGAGATGGGGGTAAACTTCCTATAAATATAACCTTCCTAGTCGCTAAACCACAAGTGTAATTAGTATATAAGCGCATAACCCGAATGGATAGTAAGACATTGTGCAATATTATTATTATTATTATTATTAGCACCGCGTCTTACTACCCGTTCGGGTTATACGCACATTGTGCAATAAAAAAGTTAAATTTTACAAGTATAAAAGTAGACCTATTAAACAAACGAAAAATACCACAGGTTCTGGCTGCACCTTTGGTAAATATCCTTTATTCATATTTAAACGAATTTTAAATCATAACTATTAATGCTATTTTGTAGTGTGGAAAACAAATAAAGAATAGTCCTTTTATAAAATTGTCTCGCAGAGCCTGAGATAACTATGGCGGACCACAATTTTAAAAACGCTGAGCTAGTCTACTAGACTGTTTGATCAACCAATCAACCAACTAATGTTTTGGGTCTATATTGCTACGTACTGGAAACGTAAAAGGAACTTATTTATTCGCCCTAACCCCTTTAGTAACTTTTTTTTGTAACCCACATTGGTGCTCACGCAGTCTTAGGCCCTGTGCACACATCCGATTCTTTAACGTACGGTGTCGCTGCGGTGCCGTTAGCGGGACTGGACAGATCAATACACACGCTGCGGTTGAAATGGCGCACAATACTCACTCTGCCGCCATCAAAGATGGATGTATATCGGAGAAAAAGTGTAAGTTTGGCTTATCATGTATACAATATGATTAATAAAATTAGAAAATAGTTCAGTTAATTTTTTTCTCTAAATAAGGTACTTGAGAGATCGTAGCTGCGTGTGCGATACCGTTGCGGTGCTGTGGGGAACTGTGAGTTAATATGCACGCAAGGTGGACGTACGGTACTGCAACGTCACCGGAGTTATTTGTATCACTGCTCCATCCACCTTATAGTATCCCAAACCATAATTCCGGAAACGCGCGTTAAAAAAACGGATGTGTGCACCGGGCCTTATAGCTCTCAGGTAACTGGGTTGTTGGTGACGGTATTAGAATCTCGACTAGGTGCAATTTGGTTGGTTTTCCACATGTGGTTTTTCCCGTCCTGTCTCCCCACTAATACGAGCGTACTATCCCCAACCACTGTACCATCCAAATACCAAGCACTTAGAATAATTGGTTAGTAACCTATACTTCATTCACGATAGGAATTACTCTCTGAAAAATCTTTTTTCCTACCAATATCCTACTATATAATATAGCCTATATCTGGTAGGGTAAAAGGCCCTTCAGAAAACAATTCCTACGCTGAACAAACTTTAGGTATCAAACGTACTAATAAAAATATATCTTTGTAATCTTATAGCCATTCGTATTCTGCAGTACAAATCTTCACATTACCTCCTCGATGGGTGTAAAATAATAATTGGTAAGTGATAGGTTTTTTTAAACCGTGACGTCTTACTTTACTTGTTCAGGCAACACGCAAATACGATAGTTACGCTAATGTGGTTCGAAAAATGAAAGAACGTATTTTAGAGCTAATATATCCGTATTAGCTTGGAAGGAGAGTGCAAAACTATTTTGGAAAACATATCCTCAGTACACCCGACCGGGATTCAAACCCTGATCTCCCAAACACCAGTAAGTCAGTGTAACATGATAGTGACGCCTTAGAATATTTGGCCACTGATGCGGGTATTTGAAAGTTGAATAACGGCTTATGAACTGGATGTTAGTGGCAGGTCATTTACTGAGTAAGCAGATGGTTTAGAAAAGGCACGCTAAATACCCTTCGTTGAAAATAAAATAGGCCTGCCCTGAATATCAAACGCCTTGGTGCTCTCTACCATCTACATGGGTTGTGCTCTCGTACATTCTGATTTGGCTGAAAGAAACTCTCCACAGATCTGAACTTGTATCAAAACTATGAATTAAAACAATTTTCATAGTTTTTATACAAGTCGGGTGATCTGCTACTCTCACTTTTAACAGATAATATCCAATACCTTTGAAACTATACTACTAATAAATTAAAATGGTTTTAGTATTTACAGCAAAAATATACGTTTTTCATTTTCTAAAAGTTCCTTCTACAGGAATCCTAGTATAGATATAAAAAAATACTCCATGGCGCGAGCCCGCAATCGAACTATACCGGCTGAGCAGCCATCGTCGTTAGCGATGACAGTGTCATCATTTACGGATAGAGGGTGTCATGTGGTCAGCACGACAAACCCTTCGGCCGTTAATTTCAATTTTCTAGGCCGAAGATGCTACTTATTTATTCAAGTAGCTCCTCATTTGGCCTCACGAGGCTGAGTTTGACCCACTGATACAGATAAAAGTTCTGGAAACGCTCGGTATCAAACCCGGAACCTTCGGATCAGTTGCAAGACCGAAAATAATTCTACTCAGAACACTAAACAGGCCATACTCATTCACTCTTATTATGATAACTTTAACATATTTTAATAAAATCCGTGCCAACTACTAGGTAAATCAAGGTAATCATACTCTACCGGTGATGAATGTGTCGCATTATTATAATCCAATCCCCTTTCCATTCAACTTGTCGCACAAATCCTTGACAAAAATTGATCACACGTGTGCTTTACTTAGGTAGTTAATCCTTCTCGTACTAGACTTGTTAGAATACGAATAAAATAAATCAAGTTATAATAAGACGGGTTGACTCAAATTACGTTCCAAATATTTCACTACCCCTATGCTTCTGTGTAGATTCGCTCCCGTCATTAGTAAAGGTGGTGTTCATTTTATTAAAAAAGCATAAACATTTTTAGCTTGTATCTAAGACTTGTAATAACTTCGAAGGTAAAAATAATCCTTAATAAATTGATGAAGCTTCTTATCCCATTATATGTTTTATAAAATGAAATAAATATAATTTTCTTACATTTATTGTTTTTTATATGCCATTTAAGTTAATATAATAAACACATGATGAATAATCAAACATTTATTGCAACTATTGTTTTTTATTAGATCTGACCTCTGTATTAGTCTAAAAATGTGATATTAGAATAAAAAATGTGCTCATGTTGAAGTAAATTTGTTAAGTGAAACTAAATAGTTTTCATTATTATATTACATTTGCTATAATTTACTATATTAATTATTTTTTATATAAGGGAGGATTAGGGAGGTATTCAATTTACATTAGAGCCTTATAATTATGGGAAGGAATTTACATGTTAGCTTAAAATTGTGGGAAGGAATTTACCAAAAACTAGTCGGAGGGCAATTATAAACGTCTTCAAAAATAAACTTAAAACCACTCTTAATGTTTATTTTTTTTACCTATCGCTCTTGACAAATTATGTCATTGTGTTGGCCACCCTACATTTATTTCTAGAGGCTCTTAAGATGTATACCATTCTGACCATACAATATGGGCCTAAGCTGGGAGTGGAGGTAACACAAGAAAAGGTAAATTTTTTGCAGTTTTTACAGCAAAACTCTTTTTGGCATAAACAAATAAAATATTGCTTTGGTAGAAAAACAGAGTTTAACTTTCTTCACATGATGATATCAACAGTTGTTGAATATCTTGTCATAAGCATAGCGGCATTAGATGACAAACTTTTTAAATGAAGAGAAAAAGCTGTAACTAAATTCCAGAACAGAGATTCAACCACTGTCGACGTCGTCATGTGAAGAAAATTAAACCCTGTTTTTCTAATGTAGCGGTGACCTGGTGGTCTAGGGGTAAGATGTCGGACTTGTGTTTTGGACGTCCGGGGTTCAATCCTCGGTCCCGGCACAGATTCATCTGATTGCCAAACCCTTCCTTCACCTCTGACAAGAAGTGTATTAATCACAACTTGCGAATGTGGGGAATGCCAGGCCTCCACCGTGGTTCGGATTCCACGTTAAACTGTAGTTCCTCCATCTCGTCTCACAATCACCCTACCATTACACATGAGCGTAAGAGTGTATAGCTCGAGCGGGTAGTGAGACGAGATGCTATAAATAATAATAACAATAATCTACTGTAGTGATATTTTATTTATTTTAGTCAAAAAAAGGTTTGCTTTAAAAACTGCAAAAACACTTCTTTTTCGCACTTTCCTTAGACTACAACCTTAATACAGTCTTATATGTTACATAAGATTTTATGTTCCCTTGAGCTTTGAAGGCGAACCGGTAGGTAACTTGGGTATCAAAGTTCTTTAATTATGACGTAGATTAAGGTTCTAAGCTCGAAGTGTTGCTCTGCGGGGTTATTTTCCCAACAGAACAGGATATAAAGTAGTTAAAATATTGTTCTTGTGGGACGGCCGTAAAAAGAAATAAAGGGACACTGAGAAAACTCTAACCCGGCACGAAACTTGTGCTCTCGTTGCCCAGGAAAATCAATACAAAGGTACGTTCGCAGGAATATTAATTTTGCTTACATTCCACAAAGAAGTGTGTGTTTTTGAACCTAGTACTTCAAAAATAGTAAAAGTTTTAAAATATGATTTGGAGAGTTTTGGCATGTAAGGTTGGTGTACCCATTTTACTTTCTCTTAGATATGGATCAATTTCCAAGAATTGTTGAATCTGTTCATAATATGTGCACTGTTTGGCATCCCATACTTATTAACCAATTTTTTTCGCAATTAGAATTATATCTTAACACCCGAGAGATCTCAGCTTAAGGACACACATTTGTTAACAAAATGTCATTGTAGCGCTAAACTCACACCATTGTAGCACATAAATGGTTTCAAAATTTTGGTAAAAATAAATGGTATGCTGCACCGCACAGACTTTCTCCCCCTTTTTTATCTTAAAATATACATTTACTAAAAACTCGTAAGATTTGTGAAACGAAATAATAGCTCTATACATTGGTGTAGAAACATTGCATCAAAGATAATAAATGTAATAATATACACTTTTACTTACTCTATGACATAGGGACTAGGAACACTGTTACAGAAAAATTTAGAAAAGAGAAACATCTTTGTTCACCTAAGAACATAAGAATCAAATTTATTTTAAAGACCTCACTTAAAAAGTATATATATTTAATTCTAGCTCAGAAACTATTGATTTTGTAAAAATATATTTCAAATAATTTTTTTAAATCTTTAATAGGCCTATTACAATTTTACACTGAAAAACTATTTCGTATCTCAAATAGTAGTAGATGAGTGATGAAAATTGGAAAATGTATCCTATATAAAGTACCCTCAAAGTCATTTTCATGAGAAAATTAGGCTGATTATTCTTAGCTTAGTACATAGTTATTACAAAAAAAAAAGTTTATGCCCCCATATAAAACAACTAGCAGAAATAACTGGCATTGCCCCGGGTAACCACACAATACATTGCGTGGACACCCCGGGCAACGCTTTTCTTTTCTTCTACTAGACAAAATAATGAATCTCTTAATTTTATTTCTTCCGGCCAGGTTTTTAGTAAACTTAAAAAGAATATAATCGAAAATTTAAAATTCCAGCTTTTAGGTGCAAATGTTTGTGTACATGAGCTACTAATTTTAATATTTCAGCCCTCTGCGTGAGGTAGATATCACGCAATACTCATGATAGCCAGACAAACTCATCATTTTATTATTATAGAAAAGCTTGAGCCTATATCTTTACTTTCTCTTGACCCTCTGAGAGAAAGTATTGTGGTCATAAAAAAATCGAACTCGAAATTTTGATTAATGTCGACGTTTCATGACTCCCTAAAACAAAAAAAAAAGTGGTGTTCGCAATTCCGTCTGTCTATACCTCGGGCTTGAGCCGAAAACATTTACCCGGTTAAGCTATAACTTAGTATATGGAGTGTTCGTATCGTCCCCCCGAGGGGTTTTTGGAATTAGATATCTAACCCTAAATTTAAACAAGATGACAATTCTCATTTTATCATGAAAATAACTTTGAGGATACCTTACATGAGGGAAATTTTCCAATTTTCATTATTTATCCGCAACAATTTGAGATACGAAATAGATTTTCACTGTAAAATTGTAATGTACTGTTAAAGATAAAAGTATTTTATTTGAAATATAGTTTTATAAAACAAATTGATCAAATACATATACTTTTTGATTCAGGTCTTAGAAAATGAATTTGATTCTTATTCTCTTTGATAGAGATGTTTATCTTTTCTTAATAATTATGTAACAGTGTTCCAAGTTCGTAATGCCATAGAGTAAGTAAGATTGTATATTATTTCATTTATGATCTTTAGTGTAGTGTTTCTATAACAATGTATATCTCTTCACAAATCTTACGAGTTTATGGTAAATGTATATTTTAAGATAAAAGGGGGAGAAAGTCATTGCGGTGCACCGTGCCATTTACTTTTAATTTGGCCACCGCCCGCTTTGCTGGCTGCATGGTCTAACACGCTACTCTCGAAGTAGACTAGGCTGCTGATGGGTCATGGAGATACTAATGTTCGAATCTCGGTTGGATGTACTGAGGGTGGGTTTCCAAAATGATTTTCCACTCTTCCCCTACGCAAATGGGGGTACACTTATTAATATAACTTTCCTAATCCCTAAAACCATTGGTGTAGCTAGTACAAAAGCGTATAACCTGAATGGGTAGTGGGACGTGGTGTTAAAAAACATGTGGCCCCCCCCCGCAGTAGAATGGTACATGTTTATGTACCTTAGTAGTAAGATGTAAACCCGTTATGTGTGGGGGGGCGGGGGACACATTATTATTATTATTAGCACCGCGTCTTACTACTCGTTCGGGTTATACGCACTTACGCTAATGTGTAATGGTAGGGTGATTGTGAGATGAAATGGAGGACCTACAGTTTAACGTGGAATCCGAACCACGGTGGAGGCCTGGCATTCCCCACATTCACAAGATGTCTTGTCAGAGGTGAAGGAAGGGTTTGGTAATCAGATAAATCTGTGCCGGGACCGAGGATTGAACCCCGGCCGCCAGCACAGAAGTCTGACACCTTACCCCTAGACCGCCAGGTCACCCTTCTTAATATTACCGCCCACCATTGCCCTCTGGGGACCTTTCTCTCTTTGATGCTTCTTCCCTGTTGGTCAATATAACGCTTCGTAGGAAAGGGATGGTTTCTTCGATCCCCGATCGAGCAAGTGATGCCTTTCTGGTGTACCGGACATTGATTCTCTTCCTTCGCCCTCAGATGAACTCGCTGCTATATTGCGGCGAGATATAGCTACAATCCGTCCGCGTCAAGTTGGCCTTTTTCTCTTCTGGTTTGAAATAAACGTCAATCAATAATTAATAGGATGTGCTCACGTGAGGATTGACAACAAATATTATTGATATTTTAATTATTTTCCGTACTACGCGTCATGCTACCAATCCGGGCTGTACGCATATTGAAATGTGATAGGGACAAACAGATTAGAGTTTAGAGGAAATGTATTCGCATTTGCCAGCAGTAGAGTGGCTAACCTTTTGGGGGAAAACAACTCAATACACCAGTTTGGGAGTCTAATCCCATTGGCAAATCAGACAATACGACACCGACGAATTGGTCTGCGTGCCGAAGTGGTAAGTTTCAAATCATAGCTGACATTTTCTAGAAAAATAAAAGTAGCCAATTACTGTGTATTTTATGTAGGCCTAAGTAATTAAACACAATTCCTTTTATTATAAAAGTTTCAATTTACTTGAAATTCCTTCGCACCGGTTTACATGCAGTTCACATCTCAGCAGATTATACTGAGGTAATCTTCTTTAATCATTTTCCCGATCTCCCTTCTTTCAAATGAGGGTACGTATACACTATATTCTAACTTCCTCACCCCTAAGCCATTAGCTTAAGAAATATTAAAAGCTACCCCTACACAGACCCGTCTCAAAAAATAAAAATTAGGAATTAAAACTTTTACGCGACAATATTTTAATCGTTGTTTTAGTTTTCCAACAGATGAAAACTGTTTAGAAATTAGAAACATCGACTTTTTACCTTTTAGCAGGGGTTGGTAACAGGTCAATCTCGCAGCAATGTTCAGTCGATCGCTTAAGAAAACCACACCATCACGATAAGGCGAGCTTATCTTGCATTATTCCACTATGGTGCAGCCTATAAGGTAGAGTCATAGTATAATCCCTCAAGGTAACACTGCTACCTTTCAGGTTAAATGGAGTGTACATTTTTTTGTATTTTTTAAAGTAAAGGTAGGGACATAAATGTTGAGGGAGATATTTAATTTACGGAATAAATACAAACTGGATACAAAAATAAATAAAAGTGTAGTGGAGAAATGAAGGGTGCTTGCGGAACCTTAGCTAAATTTAAAAGTCGATTCAGGCCCAAAAAAAAGGTTTTCGACCTTTATCTTATAGGATAAAAGAGAAGTGAAACTTTAAGTAATACACAAGTATTAGCCGAGAAATGATCGGAAACCACTTTGTGGTAAAATCATGGCGCCCCGCGCACCCGGTCGCTAAGCTCCGCCGGTTATAAGTTTGAAGTTGTCTTTTCATCTTGGCAGCCGTTGTTGGCCGCTACCTTGCTCGTGGGGGACACAATGAAATCTCCTTGGATTCCCTCCAAGTCTGCCGGCACACCAGTGACGCGACTTTCTGAAATAAACACTGCGCTGACAACAACAAAAACTCGATTAATTGGATCTAAAATAGTCATCATCGTTTATCGCACCCCCTCTTGATTCGCTTGATGCTTTTATTTTTTGTAACAGTCTGCACTCCGATTTAATAAACAGGTTTTTCAAACCCACCCTATTTTTTGATGTGGTAGAGGTTCCCGTGCTGTGTGTGTATACATCATCTTAAAGCAATTTATTATTGTATTAAACTAAGAATTCAGGGTAATGCCAGCAGAGACTTGCTGAAAGCCGCCATTCACGTCTGTTTGTCCTCTCGAGGTGACCTGGCGGTCTAGGGGTAAGGTATCAGACTCCCGTGCTAGGTGTCCAGGGTTCAATCCTTGGTCCCGACACAGATTTATCTGATTACCAAACCCTTCCTTCATCCTCTGACAAGACATCTTGTGAATGTGGGGAATGCCAGGCCTCCACCGTGGTTCGGATCCCACGTTAAACTGTAGGTCTTCCCATTCATCTCACAATAACCCTACCGTTACATATTAGCGAAAGTGCGTATAAACCGAACGGGTAGTAAGACGCGGTATTAATAATAATAATGTCTGCCCTCCTCGCATTGGTGGTCACGTATCAGCCTCATCTTCTCTGGTTTGCTGGTGACAGGGAGATCGTGAATCGAATCACGGCTAAGTTGTTTTTCTTTAATTGTTTCACATTCCTGCCACGCAAATACTGAACCATTTCCGCTAAAAGGGTATGTAGTAAACCATTCATAGTGATACGCGGTGGAAAAAAACCTAATCTTACACGCTCGCTTCTGTTGCCGCATGGTCTAAGGTGTCACTACCTCCGCGCAAACGCGGTACACTTTCTCTAAAGTCAATCTTCCTCACCCCTAACACATTAGAGTATTGAGCACACAGGTGTGCAATCCGAACGGGTGGTAAGACGTGGTGCTAAAAAAAGCTTAGAACTGAATTAACCAATTAAAAATAAAAATTTTTACTAGAATGCGAACTTAGTTCGCTAAAATTGTTCGTATTCGGTTATTTGGCGTGCATTTATTAAACACACTAACTTAATTAAGCCTGGATATTTACTGATAGAATAACAGGAGGAACCCGTCTACAATAGTTAACAAATCCGTCAGAACCACCCGAATTATAACCAAGCCTCTCCAGAGTTGGGGTTGATCACACCAACCACACTAACCAAGGACTGTTTTATTTTACCTTGCGCTGTAGTAACAATTACTCCCCCTCCCTCCAGTCGCTATTTACTACCCGCTCATTCGGGCTGTGCGCAGTTTTAAAACTACGCTGCTAAAAGGGTAGGAATGAGGGAATCTACCCGCATTTGCCAACGAGGGGGGAGAGTAGGACACCATTTAGTGATACCACCTTCATTATACCTAACTAAGATTCGAACCCCGACCTCTCCGTCACCGGCAGACCAAACTAGATGAGCCTGATGTTTAGTCCGCATGATACTGGTAATCAGGAAATTCTCCCTCTGCTCCTGATGAGGAAGGTAAGGGGGGAGGGGAGATATACGCAGCAAGTACGAGCCAGCAGCTAAAGAAACCACAAGTCGCCCTAATTCGAGGCTCAACAGAAAACCGATTACACCCGTTCAAGGCGGTGCTCGTAAATGTCCTAAATAGTTAATAGTTGCTTACAGTGGGCTTGACGAGTCGTTACGCCCTTTGTGCTGCGTTACTTGTGAAGGATCCTTGCGGTACTGGTATGTGTGAAGGATCCTTACGATACTAGTCTGTGTGAGCATGCGGAGGCTGGCACGATGCCAATAGCCCCCCGCCCCCCCCCCTCCCGGTTGTAGCAGAGCCGGAATATCGATCCATGCATGGGGCTGCAGGACCCACCCTCTCCGGCACACAGACCCCCGACATTTTATTTTTTCGTTTCGTAGCCTACAGTGACTCGCGCACTCGCTCTTGACGGAAAGCCAGGGAGCGATCGATTGAGGGCTTATTTTAATTAGGAGATACATTTTACCTTTTTGCTTCTGGTCGTTAACTCTTGGCCGCCGTCGGAGTTTGAATCACAATATGATGTACTAGGGGCTGTTTGGGATCTATCACTCACGTACCAGTCCATTCAGCATCTATGCTAATGCCGTTGAGCTTTTTTTTTTTCTCTTACAGGTGGTCTTATCTGCTAGGATCTTAATTTTCAAAGTTCCAATACATGTTGCTTACCACTCGGTATTCATCCTCCCTCTCCCCCCCCCTCCCCCCAACCGTGTCTTGTATGAAACCATATGACTTAGACAAAGTCATCGTGACGAGACTTCGCGTCGGGCACACATAATTGATCCATGGATTTTTATTGAGAGAGTATCCACCGCTCGTGTGTGAGCTTTGCGGTGCTCCCCTTAGTGTTTGCCACATTTTGGTGGAGTGTTGCAAGTATGCCTCTATTCGCCTTACTCTTGATTTTAAGAGTGACTTTCGTATTTTGTTACACGACAGTGCGGATGGAATTTTTCTTTACTCCGTTTTATACGCCAGACGAATCTTTTAAATTCCATTTGGTTTTCACTCTTAAAGAGTTGCTCACTAGAATATTATCTCATATTGAGATATGTATGATGCCTATTTATTTTCTCCTTTGGAGATTTTACTATGTTTTTGTTCGTATTTTTTTAAATAAATTTATATACTATTAATGTGTTGGTTTTGTTTAGTTAATGTAGTGTACTTGGCAGTTGTATCACCTCTGTAGTTTTCCTTACGGGGATTTAACGATGCATCTTCTTTTTTTGAGGTGCTAATGACCTGCATGTGTCTACGCGTTTCTAAACCATAATAATAATCCCTCTTGAAGCTGATATTGGTGCATAGCTTCTAAACTACCTTTTCCTCTTATATCCACCCCTTATATTAAGTTTTTTACCCGCTTTTCTGGTTGAATGGTCTAAGTCGTCACTTCCGCAACAGACTGGACTGCCATTAGAAGGGAAGTATTGAAATTTAAAGTGGATATTTTTACTTGGTGATCAAATTAAATAGAAAACAAACTAATACTATATTCAAAGGCACATTATATTTATAGAAAATAACCACTGTTTATGTGGTTTAAGACGTAAGTCTCGCAATATATGTTGAAAATAAATTAAAAATCGCCCTAAGTACTCATTCGATTGCTTGTTTTATTTATTTTATTTTATTCAAGTCACTTTAGATTAAGCGAAAAACAAAACACCTTTTGAGTGCCTCCCATATTAAAGTTTATAAATATTTTTCTTAGCCCCGCGTTTTATACCTCTTCGGGTTTCACGCTTATATACTAATTAAACTAATGGTTTTGGAACTAGGAAGGTTATATTCATAGGAAGTATACCCGAATTTTTGTAGAGAGAGAGTGGAAACCCGTTTTGGAAAAACCATCCTCAGTACACCTGACCAAGATTCAAACCTCAATCTCCCAGTCATCGTTGGTCTAGTCTTCTGCCAGATAGTGTGTCAGACCACGCGGCCACCGAAGCGGATGATAGCGACATTGAACAACTGTGTGTATACATTGTTCAGCATAGGCTCAATGGGTGTCCCTGTCCACGTATTTGTCAGGCATCGATCGTGAAGCACACATCCGGACAAACAGATAGGGTGTTCGGTCAGTAAAGTTGCCTCGGTAATCGAGAAATTGCCTCGAAGACAATCAGCTCTAATGTAATATTTTATCATACAATGCGCTATTTCAAAATACGGTTCACAACAAAATAAATCTAAATATTTCCACGTAGCTCTTTTTGCTTAACAACCCTATAGTTTAAGTTTAATCAATAGATATTTTTTGTCGAAAATGTAAAACTAGCTCATTTCCAACTGTTTTTTAAGCATATTTATGGAACTCTTAAGACTAAGCTTGATGAAAAAGAGATCTAGATATAGTCTTCCTCCAACAAATACAGTAATTTTTGATAGGTTCATAACATAACATTTTAAGGTATTCGAAAACTAGCAGTGAGCTTTTTTTTTACCATGAGATAAGAAGTTTTGTAGTTGTTTTCCCCTCTATTTATTATTGAATTGACAAATTGTGGTTATAAGGGAAGGGCAAAAGGAGTGTACGATTAGCCAGAATAGAGAGGTAGTCCCAAAAAATGACACATAACATTGTATTTTAAGCCGTGTGCCGATTGAGACTTTATCGTTAAGTCTTAACTACTAGCACAAGTAAGGCATAAAATAATATCAGTGCCACGTAGATACAGAATAAATTTAAATCATCTTATCAAGCTGATGATTGCATATTTGGAGAGGTTTGGAAAAAATCACATCTTTAGTGCACCCGGCTAAGATTCGAACCTTTACTATTTAACGAACTTTGTGTAGTTTCCATGCTTTCCAAATAAATGACAAAAATATTACTTCTTAAAATGGTGAATAATACCTTTTTTCATGACCCCCTTGGCTTTTAAATATCAATATTACTTTTCTGCAAAGTTTTATCGAGATTATTTGTATACTAGGGGGGCGGGGGGAGTCAGACGCTTTAAACTGTATGTGTCTAAGTAGCTTTGTTTTCTTTCATTATAATAGGCTATCAAATAAGACTAAATGTCATTTTTCAAACGAGTTTTATTTCCCACATAAACCTCGTCTCAGTACACAGTTAAATTATTTTATTTCGGGGTTGTTTCTCGGATTCTGCTATGAAAAGTAATGTGTTGACGTCATCCCCTTCTGGAGAGTCTTCTCTATCCCCCCCCCTCCCCCCCCCCCCCCCCCCC
>CABFOW010000531.1:80591-92577 GCA_902141385.1 Timema californicum | reverse complement strand
TGTGTGTGTGTGTGTATTGAGAGAAAAACGAGAGAACTAGGTTTTTTAATTTTATATACGTTTAAATAGCGAACATATATACACCATAGTTATCATGATTTACCCCGCACCCTCTTTTATCTAAACCATTAAATTAAATAATGGAACTAAACAAATAACTCCATGGTGTGAGCCCGCAACCGATCTACATCGACCTAGTGGCGGCCGCCGTTAGCATTGATGATAGTTCCAACATTTGTGGATGTAGGGTGTCATGGGGTCAGCACCATGACCCCTCCTTTAGTCAATCTGTTTCCTAGACCGGAGATGCTACTTATTTATTCAAGTACCGGGACACCTGGATCTGTACTCAGGAACTCGGATCACTGGAACATAACTGGCCATAACTGAACTGGTTTAATATTCAAAGCTATTCCTTTAGGTTTAGACAATGACTCTCCGAGTCATACTACGCATATCTCATCAGTTCTATTTAAATTGGAAATTTTTACACAGAGGATGTTGAAAAAAGTAATGTATTTCAAAATATTAATATGAGGGAATTTTTAATCAATATATTTAAAACGTGAAGCAATTATTTTCTGCAATTCTTCTTGGAGTAATACACAACTGACCTTTGCCGTATTTTGTTTTTAATGAAAGCTCAAACACTCAGGATGTGTAAAAAAATGTTTAGCTAAAAATATATATTCAAATGGAGTAATGTTTTAAAATTGAGATTAAAGTATAAAATACATATTCTAACTTTATTAATTGAATTTCATGATAACCTGGACAAGGTTGTAAGGCACGGCGCAAAAAATACTTGGTAAAGTTTTATAAAACCGTAATTGTTCAAGCGTATAGTTACTGTTTTGTAACTTGGTTTGATTAAATATATTACCAGACACATACTGACTTCCATTCACTTGCGATGTATTTTTTTTAAATCGTCTAAAATCAACTTTTAATAAAATTACTTTTAGAAATTAAACTCATCTACGATAATGTTCCCGCAAGAGACACTAGGCATGCATTTTTAGATTCTATTGACCTCATCTGTATGGAAGTATGTAAAATATACACTAAATACAACCCTTAAAGCTTGTTGGGTTTTATCCAGAAACCGTTTGATTAAAACAACCCTATATGTCTCCTGGCTCTATTCTGAATCACTCCAATAAAAATAACCCCAAAATGTGAATTGGTTCTGTCCTCAATCACTCCGATAAAAACATCCTTAATTGTATCTTGGTTCTCTTTTGAAAAACACTGATAAAAACTATCCCTAAGTGTTGATTGGTCCTGTCCTTATATACTCCTCTAAAAACACCCCAAAATTTTGCTTGGTTCTGTCCTAAAATACTCCTATTAAAACACCCCACAATGTTGCTTGGTTCTGTCCTAAAATACTCCTATAAAAACACCCCAAACTGTTGCTTGGTTCTGTCCTAAAATACTCCTATAAAAACACCCCAAAATGTTGCTTGGTTCTGTCCTAAAATACTCCTATAAAACATCCCGAAATATCGTTTGGTTCTGTCCTGTATAGGCTGAGTCCAAGGCGATAAGAGTCTGAACTGGAAGAGTAAAGCGATAGCTACATGGAGCCGACCCGCACCGCACTTTATTAAACCAAGCATAATATTATTGTAACTAAAAAAAGAAAACAATTTTTATAGTCTTTAGAGACTGAGTTCTATTACAAAATAAGTTTGCATTTTTATTTTTACTTGCATAGGTTTTCACCTATTTTCTTAAAATTAAGTTAGCTATTAATTACGAAGAATAAAGTTTTAAGTTAGCTAATAATTAATAAGAAGAATATTTGTTGTTCAATAAGTTGTTGTATATAATATTGTTTATCTTGTACGTAATGTTGGAAACAATGACTACAGCGTCTCACGTGCAACGGCTGTGAAAGAAATGCCGTTTGGAAGCCCCCGAACATTTATTTCCGGTGGTAGGTGGCTACACGGCCCGTACCGCACCGCTAAAGTGCGGAGCAGACCGTGTAGCCACTTGCATTTAAATTATTATTAGCACCGCGTCTTACTACCCGTTCGGGTTATACGCATTTACGCTAATGTGTAATGGTAGGGTGATTATGAGAGGAAATGAAGGACCTACAGTTTAACGTGGAATCCGAACCACGGTGGAGGCCTGGCATTCCTCACATTCACAATTGCATTTAAAAACCTGGATAGCATTCCACCGGAGAAATCCGGTCCTTTAAGGTGGGGTGGAAGGGAGCTAGAGTTGAAGTTCGTATTATCTTAGTTTTTATATTAAAAAAAGTCCTTGGCCAAAACTGTATCAAATTACTTCACCAGTATTCACATTTAGTTTACTCTGCTTCATATAGTAATCTCAACAGTTCTTAAATCTTTGCTACGCGCATAGCACAGTATTTAAAAAGTTATTTTAAAAAGTTGAAATTTGTTTAAAAAGTTTCTTTTCAAATAAAATTATGCTTATGACAAATATTTAAGAACTGTTTTGACATTTATATTTGTATAAAATTAAATTAAACATATCTTCTGAATCAATATTCTATTTATTTTAGCCAAAAAAGTTTTTTTGTGTGTGTGTTATAAAAACTGCAAAAATAACTACCATCACTCGCAAACCCCTTCCATCCGATGTTAAGCTGCGCTGCCACCAGGTTCGCGTGATTAGTTTCTCCAAGCTTACATTAGTCAAAGAGAGGATTGGCCAGAGAACATACATTTTAAGCTCTACAAAGCATAACTTAGCAAACAAAACGACGCACAAAATATCCGCCATTAAATAAACTTTTTGTTATAAAAAAAAATTCCTCGCCTACTCCCCGAATGCTTTTTTCCATTTTTTTATTTGTTTTTTGTTATTTTATTTGCTATGCCTCCTGCTTCCCACCACCGCGCCTACATTCTTTAAATATAATGTATAGGCTTTCTTGGTTTGGTGTCGGTACCAATCTTGATTTTTACTTTTTTCTAGACACCTCGGAGGAAGAAGTATTGTGATCGTAAAACAAAATCGAACTTGAGATTTTGATAAATGTGGACGTTTCTTGACCCATTGGAACCTAAAAGTAGTTTTTCGCGATTACGTCTGTATCTCGACCTAAAGCCCAAAAATATTCACCGATTGGGCTAAAACCAGGTATCTGGGGATTTCATAAGGTTTCCCCGAGGAATATTTAGAATTTGATATCTAACCCTAAAATTAATAGTAGGTTACTGAAGGGCAAAAATAGAAAAAAAAATATTTTCTCAAAATGTGCACTAACGATTCTGATTAAATTTTGTACCTAGGCATTGTTTAACATGATAAACAAAATGGTAGTTCTAGTTTTCCCATCAAAATTACTTTAAGGGTACTTAATTTTAGCAGAAATATCTAATTTTGGTCATATCTCCGAAACTATTTGAGATAAAAAATAACTGATCATTGTATTGTTGAAGTAGTCTACCATTAAAAATTTAAAATTTAAAATAAAATTATTTGGAATATATTTATATAAAACCAATAGTTTCTAAGCCATAAGAAAATATATTTACCCTTTTTATGGAGCTCTTATGAAAACAGAAAATGATAGTTACTGTCTTTTGTGGACAGAGATGTTCGGTTTCTGTTACAGTGTATATTATGTCATCTATACTCTTTGGTGGGTGTTTCTGCAACAATGTTTCGTTTCATGATTTTTAGGAGTTTTTAGGAAATATTTCTGTTTTATGAGAAAAGAGAAAGTATGTGCAATCTATGTACCATTTATTTTTAATACGGCCACACGCCTTACTGCTCCTTAATTGAACTTAAGCTATTTGCATTCCAGACTCTACTCCCTATACTTCCAAACATACTGACATTATAAAGGTAACTGAACTTTCTTGAAAATACCAAGTGTAGCAGCTATTATAGTAGAATTTAGGTAGGAATATACTTTTTAGAAAATACAAAAATATTTTTTTGTTCTTAAAGTTTATAGCATTTTTCTTTTTTAGTATTTCTATAGGTATTGATAGTAGCTATCAAAAGTTACATTTGTATGACCTGACGTATTAATATATTCAAATTGTTTTAATAACTTTGGTGATTGTTGAATAAAAAGTGTCTTCCTATCTGAATTGGACTGTAAAGAAACTATAAAGAACATTCACAAACCCGCTTCTGTGGTCGGATGGTCTAAGGCGTTACTCTCGCAGTAGATCAGACTGCTGATGACGATGAGCTTTGAGGTTCGAATCTTTTTCGAGTGCATTATAGGTGGTTTTCCAGTCGCCCACGCAAATACGGGTACAATTCTTTAAAATTCAAACTTCTTCGGCCCTAACTCATTTAGAGTAATTAGTACCTATACGTATAACCAGAGCAGGTGGTAAGACGCGGTGCCAAAAAAACTCATAAACTTAATTAAATCCTCAACAAACACAACACCCGGCCCCCGTCCGTTAATTCATCACTGTGATCTGATTACCAAACCCTTCCTTCACCTCTGACAAGACATATTGTGAATGTGGGGAATGCCAGGTCTCCACCGTGGTTCGGATTCCACGTTAAACTGTAGGTCCTCCATTTCATCTCACAATCACCCTACCATTACACATTAGCGTAAGTGCGTGTAACCCGAACGGGTAGTAAGACGCGGTGCTAATAATAATATCACTGTGAAAGGGGAAACCCAAATTTCACCTATGATTAAAAAAAAGGCCATGCTGGAAATCGAACTCTAGATCTCTTTCTTAGCAGGTAGACACGCTAACGTCTGAGCTAAGGTGTTTTTACATGCTTCCATGAGCCAGGTTTTTTGTTGTTATTTTTACGTTGGGAAAGTTAGTTTAACTTGAAAATAAAGAGTGGAATCATTTAACAAGATGACTTATATTTTTGTCATTTTCTTTTACAAATTAGTGCAATTAAAGTGTAACTTTAACGCTAATATTAATTAGCCATTGCTAAAGCTTATCATTAATTTTGATTAACAATGTTCACTTTACTTTGAGAAGTTGTAACAGTATTGTTTTTCTCTCTCTTCTTTTAGTTGTTTACTGCAGTCAACTCTGACACGTCTGGGTTGGTTTTAATTAATGGAAGACGTTTATTAGTTTTGAAAGTTAATCCCGAGCTCTCTTTCTTTTGTGGCGTACAATAAAGCGTTCTGACAGCCCGCGAGACCTCAGCATGCTCCAGTTCTATCTAGGAGAGTTTTCGAAACTATCCTCAGGATGCTAGCAGAGTTTACCAGAAATATCTTATATGGGGCCTTTGAATTAAATAAGAATATTTTTTTTATGATAAATTCAAAGGATTGTAAGATTTTCCATTACCCCCACTCCCTCCCCTCACTCTATCTTAGATAATTTTTTACGATTTGGTAAATTAGCTTATTTGAATTATTTAATTATTTTTAAACATAAGGAAGGCTTGATAATAAAGCGAGAGATATGAAATTTTAGAATACTTTAATTGCAGTAAAATTATATCTCTAACACATAAATAAACTAAATCTAAGTGAAATGTTATAATTTTAGCATTGATAAAAAACCTTACGGAAGATCGGTTTTGACCCCCTTCGTCTCCACTACTAAGAAAACGTAAGAAAATACTTACCCTTGACCTTCGCCCCGACCTCCCCCCTTCCCACCCAAAAAACCCTTACCTGATTTGACGGGGCCCAGGGGCTTTGTTAGGCTCTCGCTAAGTATTAAAGCGTCTATAGCATTAATCTGATATGAAAGAATTCTTTGAAAGTACAAACACATTTTTTTGGTGGCCAACATTGATAGCATTTTACTTTATTAGTGGCTTTATTCCAATATTTTAACGAAGTTCAAATTAGAATTAGAATCTTGGGGAAACAAAAATTAATATAAGAGGAAATAAAAATAACTAAAATTCAAATACTTTATTCTTTTATTTTTATAACTATCCAACCCGCCTCGGTGGCGTAGTTGGCCAACGCGCTTGTCGTGTTGAGCTTGACTGCTGAGGACGGGGAGATCGAGGTTCGAATCTCGGTCGGGTGAACTGGGGGTGGTTTTTCCTAAATAGTTTTCCACTCTCCCTCCACGCAAAAGCTGGTTCACTTCCTCTATTTCAACCTTCCCAATTCCTAATCCATTAGAGTAATTAGTACTTAAAGCGTAAAACCCGAACGGGTAGTAAGACGCGATGCTAAATAATATTTTTTATCCATATATTCAATTCATTGTAACATTCATACATTTGCTAAGTGTTAAATTAATGCTCTAGGTTTTTGTTTTTGTTTTATCCTATAAAATGTGTTAGGGTCCGAACCACCTATAAGCTGTATTAGAGCAAATATGAGCGCTCACACATATGTTTGGATTCTATTAGGGAAAGAAAACCTTTCAAATCATACAACAAATATTGACAGGATATTACTATGTGTAAATTACAGCCGCGCAAATTGCCACCCTTTATCATAAACGACATCTGAAAAACACAATACTTGGTGTGTGCATTAGATCGAACAAAGCTCCAATCTTTCAGATAAATTTATTCTTTGTCTACCCAACTTTACTTTGTGTTTATTTATATGTATATGTATGTGTGTTGACCTGAGTGAATGTCTGCTCGTGTCTGTGTGTTTGTGTTGGGTGTCTAAATATGTGTGTGTTTTCCTAGCTGTGTGTGCCTTTGTTTGCTTGTATCTTTGTGTTTATTCATACCCTGATTTTGGTGAAAATTCAAACATATCTCTTTTCAGCCAACATTGTTATTATTTTACTATATTATTTGTGTTATTTTATTGGTATTGATAGTATCAATCAAAGGTGCAGATAAAATGACTTGATGTATGAATATTTTAAAATGGTTTTTGTAACTTTAGTAACTAACTTCTATTGTTTTTCCTACCAAAATCATACTTTATGCATTTGTCTGTGTGTTTCTGTGTATGTGCATGTGCCTGCCCATGAATGTGTTCTCTGTGTGTGCGAGCGTGCACGTGTGTATACTCGTGGGACCGTGCCTGTCTTGTGTGTACGCCTGTGCTCGCGCGTGTGTGCAAGTACATATATAGCTTTTAACCACCCGACAGGATGCCGCAAACTCCCAATCTTGCCGTCCTGACGTCACACCCTCTTAATTAACTTAGTTTATTTGTAAGCCCTAGTGCTGGCTCGGACAAATTACCCACCACCTACAGGGTTAGTAATTAGTATGCCTGTGTTGGACTTAGGGCCTACTCGTACAGTGATGTCGGAGGGGCGGAGGGGGAAGCTTAGGCGGTTTCTCATCCCATTGGCGAATGCTGTTGCAAGACCTTAAAAGTCACCCTTATCACTATTTTTAAGTAAATATAGTTATTTTGTTAAGAGTTAGTATGAGCACAAGGTCACATGGTTGTAACCACTATGTAACGATTATAACCTAAGAAGAGGAAATTAAGGTCAGAATCAGATCCACTGATCGCTCACCTAATTCTGCCCGTATACTGAAGTGGACCCAGTTTTTTTGTTTTGTAACTCCAGAAGTCTAGAAAAACAAAAACATCAGGGAAAAAAGTGAGTAATTTTGAGGGGAATGGCTGGAATTTTCTTTGGCGAACAGTATAAAAAAAACGATAAAGTGTCATAACTGCTCCTGGTAACCTGGTGGTCTAGGGGTAAGGTGTCAGACTTTGGTACTGGGAGTCCGGGGTTCAATCCTCGGTCCCGGTACAGATTCATCTGATTACCAAACCCTTTCTTCACCTCTGACAAGATGTGAATTAATCACAACTTGTGAATGTGAGGAATGCCAGGCCTCCACCGTGGTTCGGATCCCTTGTTAAACTGTAGGTCCTCCATTTCATCTCACAATCACCCTACCATTTACACATTAGCGTAAGTGCGTATAACCCGAACGGGTAGTAAGACGCGGTGCTAATAATAATAATAATAATAATAATAACTGCTCCTGTGTTGCTTGCTTATCACTGTAATGAATTTATATTTTAGAGTAAGCAAATGGTTTATCGACATTTTATTTGTCTTCCATCATTATAAAATTAATATACAATGACTCGCTTCTCTGTCCGCGTGGCTTAAGGCGCTACTCTTGCAATTGACTAGACTGCCGATGACAAAAAGAACGAGGTTCGAATCTCGGTCGAGTATACCGAGGGTGGTTTTTCCAAAATGGTTTTCCACTTTCCTTCTACGCAAATTTGGGTATACTTCTTCTAAATATAACTTTCCTAATCCCTAACCCATCAACGTAATTAGTACAAAAGCGTATGACCCGAGTGTGTAGTAACACGCGGAGCTAAATAAAATGTGGGACTTAATAGTCAAACGAATCTGACAAGCCTGTTAGACCGTGCATCCGCCCTTGCGGTCTACTCATTTTTTTCACCGCGTCTTTCTTTCTAACCTTTGGTTTTTACACGCATATGTACTAATTGCACTAGTATGTTAGGGTCGAAGAAGGTTACATTTAGAGGAAGTGACCCCCATTTGCGTGGGGTGAGCTTGGAGAACCCTTTAATAAAAATCAGCTTCCACTACACTCGACCAGGATTCGAACCTTCTATAACCGTCATCGGCATTCCAGTCTTAGACCATTCGGCCACCGAAGCAGGTTACCATTTTGTTAGCTTAAAACCTAATTCTAAAAAGAGCTATACATTTCCTCCCATTTGTTACTCAAAATAAATAAATGGCACGGAGCACTTCACACACTTTAATCTTAAAATAGATACATTTACTAAAAAAACTAAAGATTTTTTGAAACGAGATAATATATATTGTTGCAGAAACACCCCACCAATAAACCTAAATGAAATAATATACAATTTCATATTTCAAAGTACTCCATAAAAAATGTATATGTTTGCTTGCAGCTCAGAAACTATTGTTTTGTAAAAACATATTTCAATCAAGAGTTTTACATTTGATAGTATTGCATCTTTACAATGATATGTTATTTCGTATCTCAAATACTCGTAGTTGCGAGAATATAATCAAAATTGGAAATTTCTGCAAACATGAAATTGGCCATTTTGCTTTAAATGATAAACAGTATCTAGGTATAAAATTTAATCAAAATAGTTGGAGCGGATTTTAAGAGTCTTAATTTATATTTTTGTTTTCTATTCAGTTTACTACCCTTTTACCCATTTTAGGTTAGATATCTTTATCAAAAATCTCCTCGGGGTAACCTTATGAAACCCTAAACACCAAGTTTTAGCCCGATTGGTAAAATGGTTTCGGCTCTAGGCCGAGTTATAGGCAAGGAGACAAACAGACGGCCTCGCGAAAGCCACTTTTCGGTTTCAAGGTTCATGAACTTTGATATTTATCAAAATCTCGAGTATGATATTTTTGACAGTCACACTACTTCTCTTTTCGAGGTGTCAAAAGAAAGTAAAGGTATATCAAGTCAACATATTACTCTTATTAGAGATTTAACTAAATAGAAGATAGAAATTCACAAAGCAAATCAGGAAAAAAAAACAGAATCAATTTTGTATTCAATTGTGAAAGGGGGGATACTTTTCACACGGCCATAAAAGTAGGAATTTGCAAAAAAAAAAAAATAACACCTACCCTTTAATTGAAGCGTAGCATTTTCTTTCTTTTCCTCTCTCTATTCTCACCCTATTGTTCCCGTTTTGTCTTCCGCTCAAGGACTGTCCACCGCCCTATTATTTTCACTTTTTGTTTTGAATACAGCGTCCGTTGACCTCGCAACACAAACGTTGCTATAGAAATATCGCTGCAATAGTTTACGAAATGTAAAGTGTACATACACTTAGCACCGCGTCTTACTAACCGTTCGAGTTATACGCTTAAGTATTAATTTCGCTAATGGGCTAGGAATACGGAAGGTTGAACATTGAGGAAGTGAACCCGCATTGGCGTGGAGATAGAGGGGAAAACAATTTAGGAAAAAAAATCCCCCAGTCTACCTGAGCGATATTTGATCCTCGATATCCCCATCCTTGGCAGTCCAGCTCATCACGAAACTAGCGCGTTAGCCATCTACGATACCGAGATGGGTGAAATGTTAAGTAAGTTGTTTTTATATCGCACTTCCTTTAAATAGTCAAATTCGATTTAAAGGGTTGTTTTTCGTCCTTCGCGTCTTAACTAATGTCCCATTTTCATGGAAAAAACCTCATCTGACAGCTAGAAAGTTTACTAGATCTACTTTCACGTATCCATGTGAGATGCAGCTGTCGTTTTTTGATCTATAGTATCATTAACTTTTTTCGAAACATAATATAGTAAAATGTTATCAACGTTGACCCCCAAAAAGTTTGTATTTTCAAAGAATTCATTCCTATCAGAATCACGCTATATATACTTTCACCTACCTACACTCCCGCCGTGGATAAGCTAAGCCTTTAAAAAAACCCAAGCCCCATAGAAACAACTAAAGGTTACCAGTACCGTTCATAATTTGAGGTAACATTTTCACCACATCACTAGAATACAGTTACAGGGATAGGTACAACATGGATTTAACGACGTTGCCTACTTGGAAATCTCGAGGCCATTTTGCCTAGCGGGTTAGAGGGAGGAAAATGAGCAGTTCACCCTACTAGGTCTCTTGTTTCTCTACTGTAAACACTTTCCCCTCTTCTTCTGACGAGTTTACAATCACTATACTCTTTGCGCCTTGAAAACATTGACTTGAGCTTGAATATCTGTCAAGAGTGTCATGGAATTTAATGAAAACTTTTTCATTTAAAAAGTTTGTCGTCCAGTCTCAATATGCTAGTTATGGATGTTCACGCACTGTTGATATTAACATGTGAATAAAATTAGAGTCTCTGTTTCTACTGGAGTAATATTTTATTAGGTTTTTCAAAAAAAAAGGTGTTGCTATAAAAACTGCAAAAACACTGATCTTTTCTCGCGTCCCTTTCAATCCCACCTTTAGAGGATGCTAAAGGACAGCCCCTCCTAAATATTGCCGCCCACAAATGAGTGTCCTCTCGTGGATGTGGTTAGAATTCGACCCTAGCTTCATGTGTATGGACCACGGTTTCCCCTTTTGGGGCTGCTGGAAAGAGTCCGCCTGGATGATATATAGCGTAAAGGGGGAAAGGAATGGAGGATAAGAAAGTTGTGTAGGTTGCGTAGCCCCTTGCTTATGATTAGTGTTGGTAGTTTAGTAATTAGCACTCGAGGCGGTATCTCTAGGAATGCTACGAGCGAAAGATAAAACTGCTTACTTAACGGTCCTCCTCCCACTAATTATAAATAATGATTTGCTCAATTTGCGATCTTGGTGGGGTACGAATTGTTTTTTTGGTCTGACACCTAGTGGTCTAGTAAGGGTCAAACGGCGCTAGGGTGCATTTTTATTAAATCTAACGCCTTTAAGATTCTTTTAAACTCATATTTTTTACATTAAATAAATCGGAATATTTTGCATATTTTTTTCTCTAGCACCACGGGATATACGCCATGTAATAATCACTCTACTGTGTTAAGGATTAGGAAGTTTGAATTTAGAATTAGTGTACCTGCATTTGCATTGAGGAAGAGTGTAAACCAATTAGAGAAAACCACCCTCAGTACACCCGACTGGGAGTGAACCCCGATATTCCCGTCATCATCAGTATAGTTTAATGCGAGAGTAACGCCCTAGACCATGTAGCCACCGAAGCGGGAATTCTCTTATTGTTTGAATGAAGATTTTTCCGTTAATAAAGCGTTAGTAGATATAAAAGTATGAAAGTATTTAAAGTTAAAATTCTCCCGAATACTCCATTTACATAAATTAAAATCGTCCTTGTGTCTGATGTTAGAGGGGGCTTTGTCCTCCCCTCCTCCACGTGTCTCCCTAATAAGACAAATTACTCCATATACTACTAGCCACGGCACACTTTGTATTAGGTTTATAATACTGACGGCTTAGTCGTTAACGCGTCTTCTTACGGATTGAATAATTTATTTATTATTATTATTATTATTATTATTAGCACCGCGTCTTACTACCCGTTCGGGTTATACGCACTTACGCTAATGTGTAATGGTAGGGTGATTGAGAGATGAAATGAAGG
>CABFOW010000531.1:0-78470 GCA_902141385.1 Timema californicum | reverse complement strand
GGGGGGGGGGGGGGGGGGGGGGGGGGGGGGGGGGTCCTACGGTGGCTAGTGGTGAAATCCTCCGATTGATGGCAATACCTCTCACAAAGTAGTTTTTGAAAATAAACCAAACACATTTGGGGTTATGGGGACTTCCAATTCAACAAGCCTAGTGAATGAGGAGGAACACACATTGTATTATTAATAATACTCCTTTATTTCCGTGGGTAGGGTTTTTTTGGATCCTCAAACAAAAGCCTCCTTGGTACCAGATTAGGGAATCTGATAAAATAATATTGTTTTGCAGTTTTTTTGCAACACTTTTTCTTAGACACGATAAATACAATATTTCTCCAGTAGAAACATAGTTTAATTTTCTTCACATGGTGATATCAGCAGTTATTGAATATCTGTTAAGAGCATAGTGGCATTAGATGAGAAACTTTTTAAATTAAAGCGAAAGGGTAGTCAATAAAGATCAGTACACCCTTCCTTGACAGATATTCAACAACTGTGAAGAAAATTAAATTATTATGGTTCTAATGAAGTTATATTTTGTTTCTATAAACCAAAAAAGTGTGTATATAAAAACCCTTTAACTTTTCTCGCTACCCCTACATTCCCATCTTAAATGAAGACATCTAAACAAATACATATAAATAGTTAAAAATCCCAGCATTTGAAGACTGGCTTCCAAGTTGAGGACCTGATTTAAATAGCTCAGTCGGTTATACGCCTCCCTATTACATCTCCTGTGAATTTGCCTTCTCTCACTAATTTATCATTTAACATTACGGTGTCAGTTTACTAAGCTATAATAAATAGCTAATTGCTCACACACCAGCACTAATTAATACAAATATTGATCCAGGGTGTAACGTTTAAGGTGTTTGGTTTGTTTGTTGAGGTTTGTCCTATTACCACAGTGATAAATTGGTGAGAGGGGGTAGTGTTGCGCCATAGCCTCAGTTGCTGAAACTATATCCAGAGTAGATCTACGATAGGAGTGTATGTCACAACTATCAGAAGGTTATTTATGGCAAACCTTGGCCGAAAGTATTATTGGAACTGTTTGAGATCACTTTATGTTGATAATATATCTCTACTAAGCACTCAATAATTATTTACAAATGGGTTGACATTCGGGACTTTCAACCAATGTGTGCACTAAAGAACCTTCTGCTAACTACTATTTATCTTCACTTCTACCGTAGATGGGGTGTATAGCATCTTATATGGTTCAAATTTTTTTAAAGAAAAGGGCCTTTTAGGAAATAGAAACACCTTTGTTTTCGGTCAACATTGATAACATTTTACTGTATTATAAGTAGTATTTTATGTATAGAGATGGATAGATAGATAGATAGATAGATAGAGAGATAGATAGATAGATAGATAGATAGATAGCATCTATCAAAAGTGACAAACAGCATACTTGACTTACTTAGAAAGTAGATCTAGTAACTTTTTAGCTGTCAGATAAGGCCACTATTAAGAAGATTTGGCTGACTATCTTGTATTATTTCATAGGTTTCTTTTAAAAGTGGCAGTTGCAGATCCTATGAGTTGATAGATAAATATATTGGGGCGATCCGGGCTTGATCCCGGTTGGCTGTACTGAGGGTAATTTTTCCTTAATAGGGTTCCACTTTCCCTCAATGTAAATGTGAATATACTTCCTCTAAATTCAACCTTCCTCAACCTCAACACATTAGAGTAATTATTGCATATGAGTATAAACTGTACAGGCAGTAAGACGCCGTGAAAAACCAAAGTTTTCATTGCAGGTTACGATAACTCTTTGGCTCCCCTTCAAGAAACTCATGTGCTTACTTTATACTTTCATAATTAGTTCATTTTCAAACTTATATACATTGGGGGTATCATCAGTTTATTGTTTTACAAAGCAAATTTATGTTTTGCATTTTCATAGTTCTCGTAATAAAAGATAAAATGCTACTTTATCGCACTACCAACAAATTTTATAAATATAGATATCCTTTATTCATTGAGATTGTTTGGATAAAATGTAGATAAATTTAACTAAACTGGAATTGGCACATAGTAATTAGTAGGTAATTGTTTTCCCACACTACTTTTGCTATCATTTCACATTTTACAAATATGTGGAGACTTCCCGGTATCCCAGTTGGTTAATCCACCCCTGGGGTGTTTATAAACACCTCACGTGTGACATTACCCGTTAATGGCAGGTGACGTGTGTGACATCAGAGAGTTTAGCTTGTCGCAGTCAGGGTGGGAAGAGATACATCCTCTAATTCATGTCGGAAGGCTAGACAGAGAGACAGGGTTGGATACTATTTTATTGATCAACCTGTCCCTCACCTAGCTTTGAGTGTGTCCTAATTTCTAGGGGAATGGGGAGTGTCTCCCAAATTAGGTTTGTTTAAGAATAGCTTCAGACAAATATAGATGTGGGTATCTGTATGTGTGAATGTGTGTATACAGTCTGTTTCAGAAACATAATGTTGTTATTATTGTTGAGGAATTATTCAATGTATAGATATGTGTATTTATATTTATAACATGTGTGTCACTTTATTGCATCATTTTGCTATTTCTTATGCTGTGTAAAACCTACACATCCTACAAAAGGAGCTTAACAAGAATAAAACAGTAGGTGTGTTAAAATTAGAGGACATATTTTTTTGGACATTAGACGATCAATTAGCACAATGAAAATACACTAACACACACAAATTAATCTCAAAATGATCACTTTTATTAGAATTTTATTAATATCACACTATTTGACGGCTACATTTTATACTAAAGAATTACACTTTTAACTTATTTTACAAAATGTTTACCAAATAACTTCTATTCAATCTATGTTCCAAAATACATACTAGACAAAAAGTTTATGAAATGCAATTTAAAATGTAAATATAACTAAAACAACTCTAGTTGTTTGCCCTCGAGGTACACTAACCAAATTTTTGGATACTGCTCCCACTTGCTTCACTCAATAATTACACCAACACATAATTTAACACTAATGTAAATGGGGACAATTGACCCAACACAGATGCTAAGATTTGTACCCCTTTGGTATTAAGAGTAAAGTCAAGAAAATAAAACACGATTTTACGTGTCTTAACCTGATATCGTCTTTAAATAAGTTCTCTAAACCAGAAAGCTCATAAAACAGAAACTAAAAACAATTATTGTCTAAAAGTATCTTTGATTAAATATAGCCTGAAAATTTTACGTTTACATTAGAAAAGCAGTAATATTTCGAAAGTTTTAAAATGTTAATGGTCTGAACATATCCTTACTTTTCAGTTAATTTTGAAAAAATGAGGATACTCAGTGCCAATATTTTTACCTACGCGGTCATTTCTTACCCTTATCGTGGGGTACACTATAAATTGCTTATCACATTGTTTTTCTCCTGTCCAATCGCCAAGAAAACTCTTAAGCGTTTCTTTGGTACTCTTTTTCTCATTTTGTGTCCTTCATAAGTTTAAATTCAGGATTGCGCAAACTCGCATTAAGAATAAAACAACTAACAAAATTAACTAAACATTTTATGGGTTAAGTTTTGGTGATACAAATAGATCATTAGCTTGAATAGTCTAAGGGGTTGAACTCTGAAAGCTACATACCATTGACCAGTAGAGGACACTTTTCATAATGAGAATACTTTCTGACTACTCCTTACTAGTTCATGAAATGGATTTCTTAACATTATTGTTGTTTTGTTATAAGTACCTCTTAAATTATTGTGTATGTTTGAGCTTATCAGAGGTCAGAGATGTTAGGGTAAATATTTATTCAGTTTCTGGCAAAAAATATTTTTGGTACAAAATTAATAACCAATTTCTTTAATTGATATGTTTAGTTTGATTTTCTTCCTAGAATAAATACGTTTTTAAAATATCTTATCATGGGCATTACCAAATTTGAACAGAATTTTTTACTTTCATTTAAAAATTTCTTGTTCAAAACCAACAATCAAGGATTACATAAATTAATATGTGTAGGTGTAGAAAATTAAACATTACGTATCAACAGGAGCAATATTTTATTTTATTTGTCCAAAAATGTTTTTAGTATAAAAACTGTAAAAATACTTATCTAAGCTCATATTCTCTTCTACCTCACCTTAAACTTTATTTTAAAGATGCGACACATAAATCCTCGAGTTGTCAAATCATATAGTAGGTACTATTTGAGAAATTTGAGATTTAAAAAAAGTATCTCGAATACAACTATGAAGACCTTGACTTGATATAAGTTTTAAGCCATTGGTAAAAGGAATTATATAATAGACTTGTGTATTTGTGAGAATAACAATCACAAAAAAGGACAAAATTGTGTAAATATAGTTAATTTATTAAAAAAAAGTTCTTTGTTCTTTATTACATAACAGACACAACGAACAAAATAGCATTTGTCGCTGGCACAATGCTCAAATAACTTTTTTCAATTCAATTTGAAATATTTTCACTTTAACTGATAAAGCACATTTTTAAAGATTTGAATTCAAAATTCAAAATAAAATTTATTATTAGCATTAGAGAAATATGGGATTTGACCCATCTCTACTTTATTCTTAATATCTTGTAATCAGATTAGGCTCACACAGAGAATGTAACAATGAACAGAATGGGTTGTACTTGATGTTTTAACTTCCCACCAGGTACAGATTACATTAATGTGTGGAAAGTCAAAGTAAACTCATTCACATGCTACTGTTTACTTTGTATTAAAGGCCACAGTCGATCAAACTAAAATATTCTTGGTATGAAACCATTTTAAAAGTTTTTCTGGGATATATATTTTTATTTTTTTCAATGCTCTGTACCCCCAGTTTTATTGATATTTAGAAATATAAAGTTTAAAAAGGTAGCAAAGGATTGTATAAAATGCAAGTGTGTGTTGTCGTGTTGCAGTGGTCTGAGGCCGTTTGCTGACACAAACTCAGAGCAATGTAACGAGCTCCCAGCAACTGATACTACCACCATCCCTGCTGGCAGGCCGCTTGGACCACCAGTCTGCCCCTGATGGCTCTCTTGATTATGATGGTAAGGCTTGCATATCTGCTGGGTCAAGAGTTGCCCAATCTGCCATCAACTGGAGTTGATTTGATGGACAAATCACTCGATTTTATGTGTAACACTTAAACACTGGCTGATTTGAAATACTTCTTAATAGCTATATTAACCAAAGTAACACTAATATATTAAATTTAGTTTTGGGTTTTTTTCATCAAGTGTTTGGAGTAAAACTTATGTTTTAACGCTTGAACCACATTAAAGAAATAGTCACTTTCATTTTGTATGACAATAAGGCAATACGGAATTAACAGTATGGTCTTATAAATTGACCTCATTCTTATTCCCACAACTTGTTTTATTATCCATCACAGGTAATAGCTGTTGTAGCTAGAGGTGAAACATCAGAAGTTACTATTTCTTCAATATGGCTCCAGTCCGAAAACATCAGCTTTAACCTATGTATATGATTTGAAAATAAACTGTTATTATATATCAGATTATTATCATCATCATCATCAATATTATTATTATTATTATTATTATTTATTATTATTATTATTATTATTATTAAAGCTCCAACTAGAATATTTTAAGTGTGTGAGCAAACATCAGCACAAGTACTAAATGATTATTTTATGTAGTATGAGAAAGATAGCTTAAAAGAAAATGAATCTGCAGTTGCATAGAGAAATGATAAGACAACGACAGTGAAAATAACATGCGGGAAATAAGTGCTAATATGTACTGGTATTTGAACCTCAAATCTCCTAGTCCCTGCTGAATACATTGTGAGTCTAGCACAAAGTAGACTTCCTTGTCATTGTTGCTTAAGGTTGCTTTCTACTTTATTACACAGTTGTTTTGGATATTTGTTGGGTATAACTATGGTGACAATTTTTTTAATTTATTTTTTTTCTTACAAAAAGAAGAACAAAATAAAATACAGTAAGCATGCTATGTACATGTTAAACATACACACACACGATAAATCATAGTTATAGGAAATAAATTAACTTAACTGCAATATTATTTTTTTACTCTCACCATTCATTGCTAATTCAAAGTAACACTGAGTTACATCAAGCCAAATAATACTTAAAATAATGCATCATCAATTTCAGGGAATAAATATTAATATCAAGAAAAGCTCTGTTAGTCCAGACACCTAAATAAATTCAAATTTTCCCTTTTATTTTTGCCCCTCCTTCATTATTGATTTTAAATGAATTTAAGGTGTTGGTTATTATCACTTCAAACTAATACTTAAGTACAAATGTTCTGACAATACATAGCATTAAAAGCAAAACAACTCTAGGGACAAAAATATGTATTATTCATTCACGAGCTAGGTTTACCTAGATGACAGCTCGAAATCTTACTAGAAGTAATCCCTAATATATCACTACGCCAACAGCTGACATCTATCACTTTGGATGACTAATGAAAACAGTTGGTAATATATTAATGTGATAGTTAACCACAGTAATTTAGGCCAATATTATTTATATATTTATTTAAGGTAAGACACAAAGTTTATTTATAGTTTTATTCCCCTTAAAAAAAATATTAACACCACTTTCACAAAAACTTCTAACAAACATTGCTTCAAGATGGCGACTGACAAATTTAAACCATATGATTGAACATAACGGTAAACAAGTTTTTTACAATGATGCAGACACGCAGTTGATGACAATATTTTATTCAGTTAAATATTTCAAAATACGATAAAATAATCATAAAATAATTTATTGTATGTAAAAAAAATGACAACAATTTTCTCTTTTCCAAGTAAATACGATGCCTATATTAAAAGGTATTTATGTGTGTACTATATTACACAAAATCATTAACGTTTCAAAACAAAAAATAAGTACTTTTAATTATGTTTAAAATATTGTTTCGGGTTGGATAAAATGAAATTATTTAAAAAAATGAAATAGTATGAGAAAACTTTAATTTACGTTATTCTAAATGTAATGTATAACATATAATTAAAGATCTTTACATTTATAACAAAACTGTGATCTTTTACAAGTGTTGGCAACCCAAAACCTAAACATATGATTTTCGAACTGTCATCCAGGTAAAAACTATCGTGAATGGAATATAATATCAAGAAACATCTTTTAGAGATGTGTGTAACAATAAAGTAAAAAGTAGATAGTATACACTGATTTTTATATGAAACACATTCTAAAAAGTTTTTTTTTCTACCAGAATTCATCTTTTGGTAAATATAGATTGTAAATAATACTCCTAAATAGATCTTAAAACGGATGCTTCTTGCACTGGTGCTGTTCAATTCAATGTATTTTCTCTCTAATATCAAAAATATTTACTTTTGATAATACTTGGTTAAAAAAATACCTATTGCCTTATTGGTGCACTGCCTGTTCAATAGGACAACAGAACACCACAAAAAAAAAACAGTAATGTCCTAAAAAACAATACTACATGGTCACTCAATATATAATCTACAACACATTGTTCTTTATCTAGATCTCTCTATAAGCTCATGTTCCTCATTAATTACTCAACTCCATTGAATTATATGAAAAATAAATATATTAGAGCTTTCAAACATTTTTATCATATTTAAAAATAAACAATAATATTGAAACCACTTTTAATTTTATTTCATCAACAACATAATGTGTATAATTTCATGGCACACCCTTTGAGATCCGCTGACATAGTTGTTCCATGCCATTTGTGATTAGTAGTAATAATAATAATAATAATAATAATAAAAACACCATGTCTTACTACCCTTTCGGGTTATACACTATTTGTGTTTAGTGACAAACCATATTACATATTAGTGTGATTGAAGCATGTTATATTTAACTTACAGCATTAATTCAGCCAATTTTCTAAATGTTGGTGTTTTGGGGTATGAACGAAGGCTACTAACAATACTCACCTAAACTTGGTAATTTGATTGGACAAGAATAAAACTGTCCTAAATATCTACTTTTACATTAAATGTCCTCACACCTTTTCACCAGAATTTAAAATACAAATGTTAATTGTAAATTTCTGATACTAATTCTATATATTATATTTGTCTTATGTTTCAGCCCTGTATGAAGATGAGTCAGAAGATGATTGTAAGTATACAAAATACCCCTTTTTAACTTGTGCAGTAAAATATTTAGGTATTTTATAATGCACAAGATAGTTTATTAAATAGGTAAAATAAATGTAATCATTTTTCTTGTCTACTTTAATATGGCTATTAGCGCTACGGTTTCAGTCTTAAGACTGCACTTACCCGGTTTGAATTATTTTTGGCATTTTTGGTCTATTTTTTTAAATGGTGAAAAATGATACCTGAACACGGGAATTGAACCCAGGATCTTTGGTTTGGTATGCCAATTCTCTAACCACTGAGCTATCCAGGAGTCTTCTCATGCTCAGGATCATTCTTCACACTTTTTTAAAGGCAGAATTTGTGATGGATGGATGGAAATCGTCAGCTAAACATGAGTAATAAATTAAGATTGTGAGCTATCCGATAACAGAGCCATCATTGACTTGTGAGAACTTTGTGCTGCCAATAGTACAATGACAGCTTTACGAATGCACATATTATAATGGAAAAATACTCTACATTCTGAACTTAACAAATAATAGTTCTAAAAAAAATCTCTAAGGACTTTCAACACTATTTGCATTGTAAGATAAAAAATTTGCCCACATTTATTGAAGTCTTAAGATTTGGATGGACACCTACTATATAAGAACGATAAATGTTGTACAGCCTATTTCTCAGAAACTATGCATAATAATAACAGGCAGTTTTTTATACTATATTTAACTTATTAATTTAAAATGAACTATATTAATAAAAAAGTTGCAAGTTAATATTTACCTTTTTACAATAAGACATAATTTCAATTAAATTAAAATTAAATAAAACATGAAACACAAGAAAATAGTTTTGAAGTTATATTACTATAGAGAATAAGATAATGCTCTATTATACACAATATTTATAATACAATCATTTTTACAAAATTTGATATTTTCAAATTAAATCATGTCTAAACTTTAGAAAATGTTTAGTCGCTTCCTGCTAGATAGGTCTGTCATCGGAAGCACCTTTTCCTCTCCTCCCCCTTCTTTTTTTTGTCATTATATATTTTTCCATTATTATTTTTTTGTAAGCCCAGCAACTCCCGCTTCCCTCTCCCCATTTATATTCTGTTGGGTAAAACCCTTGACTTGATGCTAATTATTGTCTGTCACTTTGTTACTACTATTACCTCCAAACCTGAGTTATTGAAAATATTCCCTTTGATGTATTTGCATAACCTATGTTAAAAGTTGTTTTTATAGAGTAGGGTTGATTCTGTTAAGCTCATAAAAATAATTTGCATAAACAGTGTTTCTTGATTAGATAAAACCTATTTGTATAACATTGGTTTTGTAAGTAGAGATGAACATGCTTTCTCTAAATAGTTTTATTTGTGTTTTATAGACAAACAAGGCCATTTCTTACTTATAGCAGGATTAATTTTGAAGACATTAATATTTAATGGCACATTCAGAAATTTTATTTAGGGGAGGGAGCATGTGTGTCAAGGCTATTATTTCCATCCGGTGAAAATATTCATCAGATTATTTTATTTTAAAACTTCATTATTTTAAATTAAATTACACACACAAGTATATGCATGTTGTTAAAAAAAATGGGTTCAGAAATTATGAATCTAGTTGTACACATTAACATGCGTAAAGGAATATTAATTACATTACTTAACATCTACATATGTCAATACGTCTGTAAGCTTTAATAATAACAATAATAATATTTAAACCATCTTAAAAAATTATGGGTCCACAAACCAACTCTCATAGAGGTAAAATCCATTTTGTATTTTTTGTAATAAAAAATAAATACACTGCACCACATGTAGTTTATCTTGCTTTTATCTGAAAATAGCTATTTAGTGAAAACTCTTTAAGGTTTGTAAAACGAAATAATAGGTCCACGCGTTGTTGTAAAAACATAACATCAAAGGTCATAAATGAAATAAAATACACTGTTACTTACTTACTCTATAGCATTAAGGCCCCCTTACATGCTCAATATTATTTTGTTAATATATTGCGTGAAAATGAATCGACCTTAGACAGTCAATATTATTGTGCCGTGGTTCATTCTGCTTCGGTGCGAATAAGCTTCATTTTTCTTATGGTTCATATGTTCCTCTAATTTTATGTTTCACAGAGCCGGCAATGACTTACAAGTCTTAAAATTCAAATGATCACAATTTATATTATATCTCCGACATTCTTTATTTATACATATAGGCCTACACCACACAAATAAAATAATTTCTGTTACCTTTATGCATCTCAATAGAAATATTCTTTCCTCTTCTTTGTTTGTTCCTTTTTTCTCCGAAACATTAATTGCTGGCAATTTAGGTTAGAGACATATTAAAAACTTTTAAATTTAATATTCCTCATTATATTGCACAGACCTTCGATACTACCCTCACACGATCAATATTATTGTGAAATAATATTGAGCATGTGGGCC
Source organism: Timema californicum (assembly GCA_902141385.1). Lineage (NCBI taxonomy): Eukaryota > Metazoa > Arthropoda > Insecta > Phasmatodea > Timematidae > Timema > Timema californicum. The sequence goes on along the minus strand of CABFOW010000531.1, from coordinate 67,913 downwards.
TTTAGGATCTAGAAACACTATTACAGAAAAATTGAGAAAAGAGAATCATCTTTGTCCACCAAAAAGTATTTATGGGTCCACAAACCAACTCTCATAGAGGTAAAATCCATTTTGTATTTTTTGTAATAAAAAATAAATACACTGCACCACATATTATTGTGAAATAATATTGAGCATGTGTGGGGGCCTTTAGGATCTAGAAACACTATTACAGAAAAATTGAGAAAAGAGAATCATCTTTGTCCACCAAAAAGTATGAGAATCAAATTCATTTTCAAAAGCCTGTATTTAAAAGAATATATAACTGTTTGTTTATAGATCAAAACTTTTTGGTTTTATAAAAATATACTTAAAATAAAATACTCTTACCTTTAATAGTACTAGGGTGACCTGGTGGTCTAGGGTTAAGGTGTCAGACTTTTGTTCTGGAGGGCCAGGGTTCAATCCTCGGTCGGTCCCGGCACAGATTTATCTGATTGCCAAACCCTTCCTTCACCTCTGACAAGACGTGTATTAATCAAAACTTGTGAATGTTGGGAATTACAAGCCTCCATCGTGGTTCAGATCACACGTTAAACTGTAGGTCCTCCATTTCATCTAGCAATAACCTTACCATTACACATTAGCGTAAGTGCGTACATCCCAAACAGGTAGTAAGATGTGGTGCTAATAATAACAATAATTTAATAGTACTACAACTTTACAATGATAAGTTATTACATATTTCAATTAGTTGCGGATAAATGATGAAAATTGGAAAATTTCCCTTGTGTAAGGTACCCTCAAATTCATGTTCATGATAAAATGAAAATTCACATCTTGTTTATAATAATGAACAGTGTCTAGATATAAAATTAATTCAAAATTGTTAGAGCGAATTTTTATAAAATCGTTTTATTCTCTTAAATTTAGGGTTAGATACCTAATTCCAAAGAAATTCTTGGGGAGAACCTTATGAAAACCTCAGATACCAAGTTATAGTCCAATGCGTAAAATAGTTTTGACTCTAGTCCGAGGTATCATACAGATGGATAGACAGCATTGCGAAAACAACTTTTTTGGTTTCAGAGGGTCATGAAACGTCGACATTTATCAAAATCTCGAGTTGAAATTATTTAACAATCACAATACTTCCTTTACGAGGTGTCAAGAAAGAGTAAATATTTGTTTACAAAGCCTAGATAACCGCAGTGGTTTTCTATAGGTAGAGCCGTTGGCTTCATCGCCGTCGACAGGGTTGTCGAGGTTCAAATCTTGCAGTAGACTAGACTGCCGATGACGAGGAGATAAAGGTTCAAATAATGGTCAGGTGCACTTAAGTTTTTTTTCGCTAAAACTTGTTTCCACTCTCCTTCCATGCAAATTCAGGTGCACTTCCTTTCAATTAAACATTCCCAATCCCTAAATCATTATTGTAATTAGTACATAGGCATATAACCTGAATGAATAGTAAGACGCAGTGCTAAATAAATAAATTAAGCAAAAGTTAAGCTGTTAATAATCTGTGTACTGAACATAAAAATTAAAAATAAAAATAATATTTCTAGATAGTTTATAATCATTTTTATAATAACAATAATTTAATAATTTTATATGTAAACATGATTTTCCGACTTTTATTTAATTTTTTTTTAAAATTCTAGATCTTAGTAAGGTGTTCGAAAAAAAGTGAACAGTATTTGTAAAGTGAAGTAAGGGTACAGTGTAGTGTGTATATTCTATTTCATTGAGATAAAATAAAAAAATATCACAATTTTTGGTCAACTTTGTCCATTTTTTTCTGGCTCATTAATTTTTTTAAGATACTTCCAGTTTTTTTTAACACTCTATCACTTAGAATAAAGTGGTGTTTTCACTTTATTTTTCCTATCTTATGTACAAACAAATGATGATGCACTTATTTGAATGATCCCCTCTCTTTACCACGTATTTAAATAATTAGTGTAAGTAGCAGACGTAAAAATGATGTCGCTGAAAAAAACAAAAAGAAAGGGCTATATTTTCTTAAATATAGACAAGTAAATACATTTTTATATATTTCTACAGTAATAGATAAACCAAATAAAAATGTCAATATTTATTGTATATGGTGATTTCCTAAGGTAGTTCAGGAAAATTATACTTTGACAGGCATTCGAGCCTTGTCCTTCTACTTTGGACATCATTCTATAAAACCCAGAGATGCGGCTCAAAACTTGGTACCACTCCTTAGAGAATATATCGGTGATGGCTTGTCTTTTGTTGAGTAGTAAGCAATAAGGTGAATGGATTAGGGGTGGTGGTAGAGGCGGGGGAGGGTGGGTATTGGTGTAATGCAAGGGCACTCTGAAAGGGGAAGAAGGATAGGAGGGGTGAGAGGGGTTGGTGTGGTGATACTACTTGGAAGATAGATTTGCAAAACTTCAAGATGTCCATCAGAATCTTAAGGTTTAGGTAGAAGAACTTCAATATAAACTCCAAAAGTAGTTTATATAAACAAAAAATATCATGAGAGGTTTGAAACAATATTTTGTTCTTTAATTATATAAACTGTAAGTTACAATAGTTTTCTCACAAAACACAAATCATGTAAATGTTAAAATTAAAATTAAAAGTGATAGGCCTTAAATAGTAGACTTTTCACCAATTTAAAATGTTATGTCTGAACACCTCTGAGAATTTAAGTGTATCTTTAGTAGTTAGGATTCAATTGTTTTAGCTTATATTATAAGAAGGGAATTGTGAGAACTAATAAATTAATTGCTAAGTACACTTCATATACCCTGAAAGCAAGCACTCCTACCAAAATGTATTACACTATGGTTCTATCCTATAAACTACATCCTAGTGGAACAAAGTAATGTAAATTAATTGCACTTGAAAATCATCTTTAAACTTTCTTATTCAAATATAGTTTCTCTGCAGAATGGTTAAATGAATTTTAGGGCTTAGCTTAGTGTAAATAAAAGACTTATCATTTAATTCAATTAACTTATAAAATGAGTTAACAATGCCTAAAATGGGGTTGGTGTTGGAGTGAGGTTATATGTATCTTGCCAGTAGGTTCGTTGGAAAGTCATGGCTCCGTGATCAGCCACCTTGTGTCCCAGGTAAAGATTGGCATGGACCTCACCAAGGTGGTACTGCCCACCTTTATCCTGGAGAGGAGGTCGTTACTCGAAATGTACGCTGACTACTTTGCCCATCCCGACATGTTTGTCAGGTGAGACTTATTTAGTTACTGCATTAGCTATAGTCAAATTAAAATAAGAACTTTATTTACACTTGAATAAGTTACTAAAACAATTTTCATAAAGTCACATATGAATTAATGTAATATGCATATTTCACATTTGATAGAAGTATTCCATACCTATTAAATATATATTAAAATGATGACATGATTTATTTAAAAAAATATATATTCTATACACAATTCTTATCATAATCTTACTATGGTAATGTCTCAATTAGTGTCCAACCACTTTAATACCCATCAGTTCCGTGTTTGATTAAAAGAGCTGAAATGTTAAGACTTCAAACTAAATTATATTTTCCTTCAGATTTTAAGTATGAATATTTATTTAAATATATTATGTCCGGCAAAGATTTATTTGATTACCAAACCCTTCCTTCACCTCTGTCAAGACATCTTGTGAATGTGGGGAATGCCAGGCCTCCACCGTGGTTCGGATTCTACCCTACCATTACACATTAGCGTAAGTGCGTATAACCCGAACGGGTAGTAAGACGCGGTGCTAATAATAATAATAAATATATTATGGTACTTATAAGTAGTTTAAGCTCAACATAGTTAGAAAGGAGAAACCTAAAAACCAGACTCCAAATAATACTTTAAGAAAACATTTTGATTATTGTTTTGAGGCACTGTTCAATTCATGTTGTTTGACAATTCGAATTAAAAGCACAAATAATGTCATAAAATGAATAGACCAGATTAGTGTATATCAATTAAAACAACAACAAAATTCACAGTTATAATCATAAGCACAAAGTTGTCATAAATATTATAAAAAGTAAATAGTCACAACTTGATTAAAATGTTTATAGAGTTTAAAAAGTTATTAGAGACATATGACAACCAAGAAAATTGACACTATTGGTTTTAAAAAGATTTACGAAAATTTGAAAAATAAATCAATGAAATATTATTGTCAATTACTTTGTCCACTTTGCCTTCATATACATTTCATTGATGGGAAATCTTTTGACATTTCATGCCATCATCAGCCCTTAAAAATGGAAAACACAACTGATGATTTAACTGTGAATTGTTCTGTTGTTTTAATATACATTTATTAATATGGTCCCTTCAATTTATTATGCTATTTATGCTTTTAATTGTAATTATTGTCAAACATTGAGTTGCCAGTTCGTTAATTCACCACTAATATTAATGTGAATTTACATGATAGCTCTAAATAGAAATGAACATTTAGTTTCTCTTTCTATTTGCTATAGATAATTATGAATTAATCTGACCCGCTTCAGTGAATACATGGTCTAAGGCTTCACTCTCAAAATAGAATAACTGCCGATGACAGGGAGATTGGGGTTGAAATCCTGGTTGGGTTTATTGAGGGTGGTTTTTCCTAAATAGTTTTCCACTCTCCCTCCACACAAATGTAGCTACACATATTCTAATTTAACCTTCACATATTCTAATTTAACCTTCATCTCTAACACATTAGTTTAATTATTACTTGTGTGTGCAACCTAAAAGGGTGGTAAAACACAATGCTAATATATACAAAAATGTGAACATTATCGAAATTGGATGACAGAATAAACCATTGACCGAAAGCTAATTTCTTAAACTAATCATGATTCAATATCCAAGATATTAATGTAAATTAAAATTAAGATTTAGGTTAAAAAAAATGTGATTTGACCAACACTATTTTAATTCCTTTAATATTATTACATAGAATGAATTTACTTAATACTAATTTTTTGTCTTACACTACACATTCTTTAAAAATGAGGTGGCCCAATGGCTAGATAATTTTATAATAAAGGAAATTGATAAAACTAAAGAAAAAGGAAAAATAAACTACTAAGAATAAATTTTATGAAGAAAGCCCACCTAGGGAAAGAGGGAAAATGTGGGAAGAGTCCAATGCACAAAGGTTACATCATCTTCCTTTCTTCTGTCTTCTATAGTAGAAGTAGTCACACACACATTTTAACACAAATAAAATATTTCGGCATTGCTGCCTTTATCAAACACAAAGAAGAAGAGAGTACAAATAACACAAACAATGGATTACTCCATTTTGAATTTTGAAAGAAACTGCTAGAAACACATTTGTGCCAACTGTTTTTGGGAGTGAAGATACATTCCTTGGCTATGGTTAATATTTATATAAAACTGATGATGATGATAGATAAGAAAACAATGATGGGAAAAAAAATTATATTTTTTAAAAATAGTAATAATAATAGTTTATTTCTATATTATTATTTTTCAAATTAACATTATTATTATTATTATTATTACTATTAAAAATATTTTTCATCATCATCATCATCAGTTTTCAATAGATACTAACCAGAACCTAGGAATTTATCTTCACTCCCAAAAACAGTTGGCACAATGTGTTTCTAGCAGTTTCATTCAAAATGGAGTAATCCATTGTTTGTGTTTTTTGCACTCCCTTCTTCTTTGTGTTTGTTAAAGGCAACAATTCTGAAATATTATTTTATTTGTGTTAAAGTGTGTGTGTGTGACTACTTCTACTATAGAAGATGTGGGCTTTCTTCATCAAATTTATTCTTAGTAGTTTATTTTTCCTTTTTCTTTAGTTTTATCAATTTCCTTTATTATAAAACTACACTTTCTTTGAGGGCCGGCATTGATCTAAATATCCGGCTCATCTGGTTTCCTTGCTGCAAGGTCAAAATCAAATTCTATTTTGTTGTACTGAGGGAGGATTTTCCTAAATAATTTCACACTCTTCTAGCAAATGAACATACATCTTCTCTAAATTATACCTTTCTCGTATCTACCTTACTAACATAATTTAAATGAGCACACTCCTGATAGACAGTAAGACACTGGAGAAAAAAATAGCTTTGATCAGATATTAGAACTAGTGATTTTTTGATTATAGCCAACTCCAAACTTCTTGTATCATTGTTAGTTCAGCTCTAATAAAAGCCCCCAACTAAGCTTGGAAGCCCATCTCTCCTTGATATCCCCAGAATTGTTAGACCAGCACATTAGGCTAGAGTGGTCTTGAACTTGGGCAGAATCTTAATTGATTTTCATGCCCATTTTAAGCATCATTCCTGTTCTCTGGGCAAAGGTTAAATGTATATGCACCGGTGCTTTCCAGTATCGCAGACTTCTCCGACCCAAAGGACCGCATGGTCCAGGTGGTGCGGTGGTACGTCTCCGCCTACCACGCTGGAAGGAAGAGTCCTGTCGCCAAGAAACCTTACAACCCAATCCTGGGGGAGGTGTTCCAATGTCATTGGGACATCCCAGGCTGCTCAGAGACCAGTTCTGACCCGCTCGACCTGGTGACAGACGGGCCTGTCCCCTGGTGCAACCGTAACCAGCTCACCTTTGTGGCCGAGCAAGTCTCCCACCACCCTCCTGGTAAGGTGACAAGAGAAGGAGGGTGCATTTTAAGACATTTATTATTAATATCTGATAAGCTTAAAGATGTTAAACTTCAGTTTTCTAAAACCCCAGTATGGCTTAGAAAAAGGTTTTTTTTACCCTTTTTGTTTTGGTACAAAAACTTTACATTCAAATTATAATCTAATTTTTATTATTTTTTGTCTCTTAAAATAATAATTGAAATTATTTTAACAAAACTTTTAATCTATTTGAACTACAGGAAAAAATGGAAAGGGGAGGGGTGTTTTCCTTATATTCATCTTTTTTTTATTGTTTTTCTTTTTTACTTGTGTGTATATCTCTTTCCTATAGTTTAGGGGTGTGCAAAGCTTCGACTCAGCCTAGAAACAAATTTCAGCTTAGACTTTGCTCTGAAAAAAATTCTTGCTTCGAAGCTTTTTCAATTAAAATATTTACAGCTAAAATACTCGCTCTATGGTCAATTATTACCATTTATGTGTATTATAAAAAATATTTATTTGGAAAAACTCCTGAATAATTGAATTGTAAGTTATAATAGAACTTGATTTATTAGATTAAAATTAAATATTAGTAACAATAAGTACAATAAAACATTTTCTAAGTAATTTTAGTACATTAAGTTCAATAAATAACAATCTAATATATTTTTCTAATGTAAAAACACTAAAGAAAAAAAAAATCGAGCTTTGATTCGGCTTCGAGAATATTTAATATATTTGATTCAAGTTCGCTTCAAATCGAAAAAATGGACTTTGTATACTGCTACTATAATTTGCTCACATCAATGTGTGTAATCATTCGTTATTATTTTTATTTTCTTCCTTTTTTTTTAATATCCCCCTTTTAACACTTATGGTTTGCTACATATTCAACACTCCTTCCTGAAGAGTTCCATTAGAATGAAAACCTGTGTTTAGCTATTGAGAGTTAGTAAATGGTTTTCTTTAAGAAAACCATTTCCTCTTTTCACTTTGCTAGCCATAATTTGTCTGTCCTCGAAACTGTTTCCATAACTATTTCTTAGTACTGTCCAATCATATTATTACCAGGGATGATATTTAATATTTGTTTAAAACTACCTATCACATTCATTCATGTGAAAAAAGTTTACCCTAAGATGGACAAATTACAAAATATTACTTATCTAGAGTTCTTGTTCTCTAAGAAATATAAATTATTTACCAGTCCTCACCAAAAACTGACAAAATAGATTTCAAAAATAGTTATTTACTTTTTATGAAATAAAGTACAACTTTTTAACAAAAGCATGTGATTCTGACTATATCAATTTGTTTGTTAAAGTGTCTGCATTCTACGGGGAGCATTACAACAAGCGCATAAGTTTTTGTGCTCACGTATGGACTAAGTCGAAGTTCCTGGGTCTGTCTGTTGGGGTGTACAACATTGGGCAGGGCTGTATTTCTGTCCTAGACTACGACGAGGAGTATATTATCACATTTCCCAATGGCTATGGCAGGTATAAGAACAACCTGATAATAATGGATAATATTACTTATTTTAAAAGTGCATACTAAAAATTCAAGCATTCACACTTAAGGTGAAATAACTATAAATGGGTTATTAAAATTATCAAGAAGTTGAAATGAGATTTTGTTATTCCCCCAACCCACAAGCTTAGAGAATTCCTTTTACCAATTGCTTAAAATTCATACATCAAGTCAAGGTGTTCATAGTTGTATTCGAGATAATTATTGAGGTTTTTACTAGAGATGGGCCACTTGAATTTTAAAATCCTCATATCCACCGAATCCTGACAAGTATTCGAGATCCGTAATCCTTAATCATTATTTTGTCAGATAAAAGAGATAAGCATGGATAAACTCATTATTTAACGTGCCTAATACCACCTCCATGGGAAACTTGGACTCGACGGTTTCAGCACATGCTCACTTCTAAAACTTTCACCTCACAAACAATCTTGTAAATAATTTAATAAACACATTAAAATTCTCCAAAAACTGAAAATCAAATCTAGAATTACAAATAAACTTGAAATAAATAAAAGAAATTATGGCTTTTTTTAAACAGAAATAAAGACACATTACACACGCTTACTAAGTCATCTGCTATGCCGTGTATGTTTACTCATCGGAACGATGATTAAATAAACATGACTTTTAATTCTTATTACCCAACTGGTTTTTTATCTACACCTATCCAAAGAACCCCAATTTATTTCATATGATCCTTTAGTTAGATATTTCTTTGGGTTTCATGAAAAATAAATACTGTCAACAGTTGGACACCGATAAAACTCTTTATTTATGCCTACCGGCCTGCATATTGTATATTGATCGATTCAAGTAATCTGATCACTTAGTACCGCTATCAAGTTTTAAGAATCAAATAATGACTTTCTAATTCATAATTGGTTTTTGAATTGATTTTAACTAAGTTTATATATTTTTTTAATATCTTATTGAAGTGATTGTAAAAATATTCAAACATAGTCCTGCCTAATAAAATGGGCATAAACATATTGCAAATGTCAAAAAATGTTCATGTATTAAATAAAGTGTATTCTCAGAATTCGATATATTGCAAGGATCAAATATATTTCTTGTTTTCTACGGAAGATACATAATAGGTATAAAAGAAAAGATAGTAAAACATACTTAGGCATTATTGGATTCACCATTTCCAATGTATGTTTATTTATTAAGCATGTTGTTTTAGTCTCTTTTTTTTAAATCTCTTTGTACTTTTAATTTTGCTCTTTTATTAAAATTAATTATAACCCTTCAATAATGATTAAAGTTGATCAAAAATTAACTAGACCTAATCTATTTGTTTATTTCACGTGTTTTCTAGAAACTTAACTCATTCTATCAACACTTTAAAAATAACTAAAAGATAATCAAATTCTGATTGATATGATTTTTTAAACAATAATATGAATCTATATTGTTTAATTTGGCTGGATTTTAACCAGTATTTTGCGAGGGGTGGTTGGGTTCGATTAAAATTAAAAGCATGATTGAAATAAATTTTTATTTACAGTTTAGGCCTATATTATGTAATGTAGGCCTATTTGTAAATCATTAAAATTTCTAACAATTTGCTAGGATCCGGATTCGAGATTAAAAACTAAAATGTAAATTTGTATTCAAGATTCGAATTCGAGAAATTGTGCTTTCAATCCATCTCTAGTTTTTACAAATCTCGAATCTCTTGAATACCATAGGATTCCAGGAAGCGAGGATTTGGGTGTGTCATCTCTACTAAAAACCATTTGGCCAAATAAATAAAATAGTTCTTCAGTAGATACATTTAATCTATTTTGCTACACTTAGTAATCTCAACATTTCTTAACTATTTGTCATGGTGATCATGTATTTTGAATAGGACTTTTCTTCTCCACCACAAAAGTTTGTTTGTATACCAATATGCTCAAGACGAATATCAAAGAACTGTTGAGAGTTGAGATTACTACGTGTAAAAAATTAAACTGGACATAACTCTTGAAGTTGAAAATATCATTTACTTTGGTCAAATCTGTTTTCAATATATAATGATTGTAAAAATAATATTGATCATAACTTACAGTTACTTTTACCTCACCTTAATTTAGGTTAGTTAGTGTTATTATTTTGAGAGCTAAGACTTAGATATGGTAATCTAGAAAATAACAATTTTAAGTTCAAAAGTTAAGTTGTTATTAAAGTTGATAGTATATAATGTGATTTTAAAAAATAATTAAAAAATAAAAACAATTTAAAAAGTTTTTAGAGGAACATTATGTATGAATTTGAACTGTTAGAAAAAATTAAAATACTTCATCAACTTAAACAATGTTCAACGAGTTGATAAAAAGTCTAAAACATAGGTTAACACATTGAAATATTAATACACAAAATATAGTAAACAATATAACGTGATATGAACATACACATAAAAGTCAAAACTTATTTTGAAATAATTCAGAATAAAATTAGGTTAACATAAGCAAAGTTTATTTAGATAATTTTGAAGTATGATAAAATATAGGATTAAAAAAGTATGGTTATGTTGGTCTAAATCTTATCTGTATTGATGTCCCATCATTCCTTTGAGATCCGGCATTGGAAAAAGTGTCTTGATTACTTCATTCTGACATGTTTTAGTACATTAGTACCATACTCATGGATACTGCAAATGAAATTAAAGAAGGCATTAAGATAAAAATACAATTAAAGTTAATATAAAAGGCATGATTAAATACAATAATTATGTTATTATAAAAGATAATAAAGAATAATTATTAAGACAAACAAACCTACTTTGTTGTGGTGAAAAACACTAGGTGTTTTATGATGGCTAGATGTTAATTGAGTAAGGTGTGGTCTGGTTAGATAAAATTTGTTGGTGAAAAAAACAACCAACAAAATTGCCAACAAATTTTATCCAACCAGACCACACCTTATTCAGTTACCATCCAGCTGTCATAAAAACACCATGTGTTTTTCACAATGATAAAGTAGGATTGCTTGTCTTGATAATTATTCTTCGTTATCTTTTATAATAATATAATAATTCTATTTAATCATATCTTCTTATATTAACTTTAATCATATTTTATCTTAATGCCTTCTTTAATTTCATTTGCAGTATCCATGAGTATGATACTAATGTACTAAAACATGTCGGATTGAAGTAGTTGAGACACTTTTTCCAGTGCTGGATCTCAAAGGAATGATGAGACATCAATACAGATAAGACTTAGACCAACATAACCAAACTTTTTTAATCCTATATTTTATCATACTTCAACATTATCTAAATCAACTTTGCTGATGTTAACCTAATTTTATTCTGAATTATTTCAAAACAAGTTTTGTCTTTAATGTGTATGTTCATATCATGTTATATTGTTTGCTATATTTTGTGTATCAATATTTTAATGTGTTAACCTAAGTCTTAGACTTTTCATCAACTTGCTTGAACATTGTTTAAGAAGATGAACTATTTTAATTTTTTCTAACTGTTAATAATCATACTTAATCTTCCTCTTTTTTTTTAAATTTCTTTTATTGTTTTTCTACATCACATTATATAATAGCCACTTTAATAACAACTTAACTTTTAAACATAAATTTGTTATTTTTTAGATCAACATATCTAAGTCTTAACTCTCAATTCAACTACTCCTTGCTTAAAACTCTATCATTTAGAATGTTTTCTAAAATGCTGATTATTATTTTGTTTTATTATTGTCACAAATATGAGGCTACTTCCCAGCAACACACTAAAATGTTATCTTTCACTTTTATTTTTGTTTATGTTCAAAATTGCAAATAAATTTGTTGGCAATTGGGCATTGGAAAGAACGAACAATTAGTACATTTGGGGGTCCCCAAGGGGAGAAAAGTACAGAATGTAAAATATCTTGGAAGCGTGATTGAGCCGAAAGGTGGAAGTAGAGAGGATTTAATGAGAAGAGGACAGCAGGGAGAGTTGTTCTATAGGAGTGTACTGTGTAAGAGACCTGCTATGGGAAAGAGAAGTGCCCCTGAAGTATAAAGAAGAGCTTGTATAGGGTGTACTTTGTACCCATTGTCACGCATGCAACAGTAACATGGACATTAAACGTAAGAGATAAATACTAGAATAGCGGAGGCCATGTGAAGGAAGTATGTGAGGAGCATGTTATCTTTCACAAAGTGAAACAATATTAGGAATGAAGTAATTCGAGAAAGAGTGGGGGTACAGGGAGTAAATGAGATAGTAGATGAAGCGAGGCTGAGATGGTATCGTCATGTAATGAGAATGGAAAAAGACCGCAAGGGAGGCCAAGAGAGGAGAGGAGCAAATAGAAAGTGTTTAAGTGAGAGGAGAAGAATGGTGTAAGGATAGAGGGCGATGGAGGCATTTTACTAAACTGACCCGGCCACAGTCTGGAAACAGTTGTTGATGATGATGATGAGGAGGAGAAGGAGGAGGAGGAGGGGGTGCCCAAATGCACTATTCTACATTCTCTCAGTGGAGTCTCTTTCCATGTCCAGATGAGATGACGTGATGGTTATAGTGAACATTGGGTGGTGGAGCCAGTGAAAGCTCTTAATCCTAACTTAAGCCTAGCTAACCAAACCCTGAGGACCGTTAGGATAGTTCTTATTTCGGGAATCAATACTGGAACTCTTAGGTTGGTAGCCAGGTGCTCTGGCCACTATATCCAGGGACCACCATTTAACCCACAGATGTAGTAGCTTCTTTGAATCTTTAAATATTTGTAAAATATTTTTTTAGGTCCTTAGTTCCCCTGTGTTCATTGAGTATGTTTACTCAGACTCGTGCATAGCATGTAAACAATCTTTGAATTAACTAATTTTAGTAAATGTGTATTCACTACACATAAGTTTTTAACATCAATAATGAAAGTTGTTGTGTATTATTAGCTATGAACTATTTGTTCTTAACAATGTACTATGCATGAAATTGAGTCTTGCTAACATACACTTTTTTCAAACATACCGTAAAGCCTTTTAGAGATTGTAAGAGGTGCTAAGCTAGTTATAAATTCTTAGTGCTCTTAGCCATAACAAAATCCATTGTCATACATTGTATGATTGAACATATACTATTAGATCAGGGGTTCCCTGGTGCCAGCCGAGCCTTTTGCATCTGCCCGCCACTTTTTGACCATAGCTGAAATGTTCTTGACTAATAATTTTAATGTGTCAATTTTCCGACAAAAATCGAGTTTGTGCTTATCTCCAGGTATACTATTCTCAAGAAGTTGGGGATTGTAAGTCCCCCTCTTTCCAATCCCTCCCTCTCATTCCTCTTTCTTTGCCAGCTCATTTACAAAGTGTAATTTTACTCATAACCATCATAGTTTCCAGCTGAATGGTTTTGCTTTTTCCCAATCTCAAAGATCTTACCCCTTACATCATTCTCTTCACACTCACTAATACCATGCTAATCCTTTCTATTTCCTTTGTAAATATCTTGGCATGGGTCTACCCAGCTTTGTTGCCTGAATAAACACAGAATAAATATTTATTTTAAAAATGTACCCAAGCACTAAAATGGTGGTGAGTAGTTAAATAGTTCCTTGTGTCTTTATTTTGGTCTTGTTAAAACTGTAAATAAAGCAGTATTTTTTAAATTTATTTTTTGTCAACATGGAGGGGGTTGAACCCTCCTCCCCCACCATGGCTACAGCCTCGAGTATTACCCACAAACACATGTAACATCATAATAATTGTTGGAAACTTTACATAGCAGTTTACCGGCTGTGAGTGTAGCAGTGAGGCTGACCTTTGAGCCTGGCTGGAGTTAATAAATTTACCTTGAAAAAGTAATTGGTGCCCGCCGCACTACTATTGGATTTGAATGTGCTCTAAGGTACCAAAAGGTTGGGGACCTCTATATTAGATGATATATTGAGTTCCATTGAAATCATATTTGCTTAGATATATAGTTCCTTCCGCAGGTCAATTTTCACTGTTCCCTGGATAGAGCTCGGTGGTTCGGTGACTATCACTTGCGCCAAGACTGGGTACAATGCCAAGGTTGAGTTCCTCACCAAACCGTTCTACGGTGGCCGAGCCAACAGAATCAAGGCTGAGGTGTTTTCACCGAATGAGAGGAAACCTTTCCTCACTGTGGAGGGATTCTGGAATGGTGCAATGGAGGCTAAATGGGCAGACGGGGTAAGGATTTATTATATAAGTTTAAAGATGATGATATGGAGCCTCTTATTAAGAAATTTCTGTTTATTCTTACATCAACATAAAGTTTGATTTCTTAGTACTTATAGCTTTCCTCAAAAACTCTAATTTCGTTTGAACTTTATTTGAACTCGACTAGAAGTAAAAATTGCATACTCGCACAGCCTTCAAATAAAACCCCTCATGAGTGGGGGAGGACATGGTTTTTATCCAAGTAGTTTCCAACTCTACAGGTAAATAATTCTTCCAATATTGAAAAAGTGAACATATAAATACTGAAATATAGCAATTTATATAAACACAAATTACCCAATATTTCGAAAAGGTTTTCATGATTGTCTTGGACGATTTGTAAAAAGTTTTTCTATTAGTATAATAACTTTTTTTTTATATTCACAGAAAACTGAACCGTTTGTGGATGTGAACAAACTGTCTGTGACAAAGAAAATTGTCCGGCCAATCAAAGAACAGATAGAAAACGAGTCTCGCAGAGTGTGGAAGGAGGTGACGGCAGGATTAAGGTAAAGGGCTGCTTTAGTTTTAACTAATTTTATGGTAGGAGGATTTTTTTTTCTCGTTATTTACATTTTTTATTGATTTTGAACTAATTTTTTGAATCAGCATTCTTACGAGTGAAATGAGTGACACAAAAAAAAAAGTGGAAAAAAAAAGAATTAAAAACAGGTCATTTTGATCTTAACTCAATGTGACTTTCATAAAATAATTTTTACAGATTACAGGAATTGTCAAGGGGATCATCACAGTAAGCATACTTTATTTTATCATTCAAAGTAGTGTTCAGAATTTAATATTATTTTGCTGTTTTTAGTCACTCATGAAAAAAAACTTGTTTTGGAAATCATGTGAAATAAAGTATTTTGTCAATTTATTTGTTTGTATTGTAAAACTTTTGGCTCTGTGGAAACTTAAATAGAGTAGTTATGAATTTGTAACTGCACACACCCCTTTTTTTCTTCGGAATACACTATTGTTCCATTTTTAATACTATTTTTAATGTTTTCATATCGCTTTATAGACTGAGATAGAATATTTCATTTCAGATGCAGAATTCTACCAATTAATTTGTTAACAGTTGCACAACCTAGTGTTATATATACATGTATGTGTTTTAGTGGTGTGTGAAGTCCAATTGTTCAATTCAAAGCAAACTCGAATAAAATATATGAAATGCACTCAAAGCTGAATCTAAGTTCATATATTTTTAGTTGATTGTTTTATGTTTATCAAAAATATTATATCCTGATTACTATATGCATTAAATTCACTTGGAAAAGGTTTTATTGCTTAGTTTGTAAGATTTCATTTAAATCTGATAAATCTAGTTATTATCACAACACACAATTCAATTACCTCAGATTTTTTCACATGAAGATTAATTTTAATGCATACAACAGCTCATAATGGCAAAATTGAACATAAATTGAATATTTTAGCCACCGGTATTTTAATTAGTAAATCTTCATAACTGCCAAAGCCAAAATTGTTTTTACAAGAAAAGTCAAAGCCGATATTTTTTCGAAGCCAAGTCAAAGCTTCGCACACCCCTAATGTGTTTGATCTTTAATGCATATCACTCATAATCATGCATGCTATGACTAAATGATATTTGAAACACATTCTTTACAAGCAAAGGCTAACGCATTTTCAATTCATCCTGATATTCCTCTCTAATGCTTAATTTATTTTTCATAATTTTTGATATAAAAGTGTGGAAGATTTAAAAAAAAATCTTTCATATTTATAAGTGCTTGCAAAAATGCCATAGTTTAAAATGAACACATTTTTATCCTTGTTGATAATTTCTACTTTGGTCTTTTTACTTTACAGTATAGCAAAATCCTATAATACAATACATAATTAACTTAACAAATAAACCACTTAAATAAGCATTCACACACTTGACAGGATTCTAAAGTTAATATGAATGGATTTAAATTATAAATACTTATAACTTCAAACTAAATTATTTGTGTGGTGTTATGAAACTGTTAAAAAATAATATTATTAAAGGTTACTAATCTAAATTTGCATGTTGTATCTGAACTTTCTTTCCAGATTAAATATTTTAAAAGTGAGGCATTTTAACATTCATAGTCTCTTTAAGGGAAACCTCTTTCACTTTTTGAGGTATTTTGTTACATATCAGAAACACTGTAACACCGTTATATATAACTATTAACCACGTTGTGTGTACAATGTCACTAGTCATCCGCTTGTGAAGCATTTCACAGTATGTGCAACATCCACAGTCTTGTAGTAATTTGTAATCCATTTACACGATTCTGCATGAAGTGTAAGTCCTGACCAATAGATGGCAGGTAGGGACAAGTTTTTGTTAGTCTGTTTCTATCTAATACTGCCACCTTTTGGCCGTATATAAACTATCTGACATATAGTTTTTGCATTTATTAAATGTTTTTGTGTAAGCTGTCCCATAATGGCAGACCGCAGGGTATTTTGAACGACTGATATCCTGGATGACAATAACATCACTAATGGTAATGGATTGGATAATTTTTGGAGTAGATAATGTTGAAGAAAATGTTGAAAACGTAAAGCAATTAAGCTTTTATCACAAAGATGACTCAAATGGATAGATTATTTTTCTTATAGTAGATTATTATTTATTGTATGTCCTTAATTTTTTATGAGTTTCTTTATATTTTGCATGAACCATCTAGAAAAATTAAGTCACTTTCGCACAAGTATACAGCAACTGAAGATAGTCACACTTGAGGGGTTAGACAGTCGCTAGTGCAACACATCCATCCAAACTCTGCTTTAAACTATGAGATGAATGACTGTGAGCATGTGACAAGTTCTAGATTTTGGTGGTAGAATATTGTAGCATAGAGCCTAAGTCCTAAGACTGGTTGTAATATTTAGTTAACTAAGTAAATATAAACTTATCTTTTGCTTGTAATTTTTAGTCTACATACCAGTATTATTTAACAGTTTCATAGGCCCACATTAAAGTAGTAGTACATAACTTCTTCTGACATAAACTAGAACTAATTTAATCTAGACATATAAATCTCCTGTTAGTATACCACCATGTTGAATGCCTTTGTATGAATTTGTATCTTAAGTATTTCATTTTTATTGCTCATTATTTTTCTATTTTTAAGTATCAGTCCTTCTACAAGTAAAGACAAAATATGATTTGGATACGAAATGAGTAGTTATTGATGCATATTCGAATATAAAGTGATATTATTTACAAGTAGCATGCCATATATTTTGTAGTGATTTTGAGTTCATTCCAACTATGTTAGTTGAATACAAATTATTTTAAAATCTACTAAAGGTATTTTTGAGTTTTATTTTTCAAAAGTAAATGTAATATTGACATCCAAGTAAAAATTAAGTTATACTGAGTTTCTTTTTGAAGACTACATTTCATCCAATAAGTCAAATATTGATATGTTCCTTCCCAGCAAACACAATTTGTAGGTATTTTGAATTTCAATAAAAATAGGTTTAATTTCACTATTCAAATGGGAACACCACAATTGTTCATTATGAATTGGCCTTACATGCCCTCATACCCCCTCCCATAATAATTTTTTTCATTTATTTAAGGTGTTTAATCTGCACTTTTTGAACCTACTGATTATATCAGCACTCGACTTATAAACTAACTTATTAAATCTATAACAGACACAACATCCAGTCCCTAGCTGCTAATTCATCACTATGAAAGGGAAAACTCACATTTCCCCAATTATACATATTTTGGCTATGCCGAGAATCAAACCCAGGACTCTCAACTCATTTGACAGACATGCTACCGACTGAGATAAGGTGTAAGACTCTCCTCCAATAATCAACTAGGACAACACACACTCTAAGGGACCAGTGTGTTGTAAACATCCAGAAATCCTGTGCTAGATAAGCAGTAGTTTGTTATTTAGAAATTAAGGTGAAAAGTAATGATAAGATTATAAAATATTTTAATTTTTATAAATAAAAAAAATCTTGAAAATGTAGATCTAGCTCAGTGAAGTTTTCCATTTGCAGTTCCAACATCTAGGGTTGTGTAAACTACACTTTTTAAATTCAAAGTGAAGTTGAATTGAATAATGAGATATTCTTTAATCTAAATTAAAGTTTGGATAATCAAAATAATTTTTAATGATCGATAAAACTATTATAATTTGCCTAACTACATGAATATATGTATTTAACATAATTAACAAAATGTTATATTTCAAACATAATTAATGTATTTCATCTTAAAATAATATATTAAGTAGGGGAGGTCGGGCACCCGAAATTTCGGGCAATAAATTGGGCATCTTAAAATCCTGGAATGTCGGGCAAGTATTTTTTTATGCCTATATTTCGATCAAGAATTTGGAATATTATAATACCATGTTAGCACTAATCTCTAATTAAAACTTTTGCAAAAAATTGTGTTTAACTGTTATTCATACTTGCATTATTTCGATTAAACTAATATTAAACAAAGTTAAGTATTACTTTTAATTAATTCGTAAATTATTGTGTTTGCTTTCAACAAAACTACGCTATAACGTTTTTCACGAGTCACAAGTCTACAACACAGCGAAATCAAGATTCCTATGAGTTAGTTTTCTCTGTCAATGCCAACAACATAACAAATTCAACATTTTCATATTGAGATTTTTGGGCTTATGCTTGCGAAAATTTAATTTAAACTAGTTTTCTTCACATTTCTTTAATTTATTATTATTAGCCAGATTTGTTAGAAACAGAACTTTCACAAAGCAAACCAAAATATGCTCTAGTATTAACTATAAATTCTTGAGCTTAAACTAATCATTTTAAATTTTTTTAGTCAAATATAACTATTTTAACTTGTAATTTGAAATTTAATAGTCCTGTGACAAAGTTGTTTGCAAAATGAAATGCCCGCCCAATACAAATATTTGCTGCCCGATCACCCCTAAAATTAAGTTATTATTGCAAAGTGTAATTTAATTATGTTAGTTTTTCTTGTCCCATGCAAGCATTAATATTTGTGATGGTGAATAAACAACAAAAACACATAAATGTGTTTTTTGACATAAAATTTTTTTTTTGGCAAAGCTTTATAACTGTCAAATCTTTAATTTTACTTTGGAATCGAAGTTGAAGGAAAGGTCAAAGTTTTCGAAGCTTTATGCACCCTCCACCCCTACTAATATTTAAGTAAATACTTGGAAACATAAAGCCTTACTCAAACAATGTAATTTTGTAAATGATTTAAAGCCGATTTTGTTTACGTTAATAAAGAATGGTTTTAGTAGTTTTGAAGCATCAGAACTGACATTCCTGTAAGAAATACTGTACTGATAGAATGTTTCCTTTAAAGTATGCACTATTTAACACCCTTTGTATGGACAATGTTTCACTACAGTCCACTTTTCATTGGAAGGGCCTTATCTGACAATTGGAAAAGTTTCTAGATCTGCTCTAACATTCATACGTCAAGTCATGTGATCTGCAGTTAATTCTTTTGATAGATATTATCAGTATCTATAAAATAAATAATAATAAAGTTAAATTTTATCAATGTTGACCGCAAAAAAAAAGTTAATACCTTATAAATGGCTCTACTTATGGAAGTTGTGCTGAACATATCCTTGTTATGTTTAAAATCACTAATTTTTATATTTTTGTAACTTTCTTTGGTTTTTAAACTAGTTTTAGCCACTCGTTATTATGCATTCAGCCTATTAATCATGTTTTTTTATGTTCATGGCTTCATTATAGAAACTAACAAAAAACTAATAATATAAAAAAAGTTTTCACAACTTGCTTTATAAATACCAGTGTGTTACCAGTATTTCATCCTATTTTTTTTTAAATTCTCCTGATATGCATGATGAATGATGTTCTTGGTCTTGAATACAGAGAAGCTATTGTAACTAATAGTAATATTTTCAAAGCTAACAAGTTGTATGTTGGCAATGTTTTAATTTACTCATACATGTATTATGCAGGTTTTGTTGTTAATAAATATATATCTTGTTAATACTATTTGCTGAGCTGAAGTTAGGGAGCATTATATTTAGGTGTATGTTTTTTTGGGTTATTTTCTAAATCTTTGAAACCAATGTATCTATCAATGTCTTTTTAAAAGAGTAATTTGAACACTTAGAGCAGTCACACAATGACTGTCATATTGAAAAGAACATAATTAATAGTTTATTTTACATTTTTCCGCTAGATAAAGAGCCTGCCTCCATAATGAAACAGACCATTACAGTTCCATCTATCAACCTTGTTTTTGTCATGTTAAAGCTTTTCCCAAATGTGAAATTCATAATGTAATTTCTGAAAATAAACCAAATTAAGAAAAAGGCACTTATAGGCAATGGTAAAGAATTGTAGGATATAATGACAAATATACAGACATATAGACACAAATTAAAATAATCTGCTTCAGTAAAAAATATTAGAAATGGGGAGCTTAAATCCCTTAGGATTAAAAATATTCGAGATCTGTCAAGATCTCGAAAAAAAGTACCTCAAATACAATTTTGTAGATCTTGACTTCAAATAAAATGTTTATGCAATTAGTAAAAGGAATTAAATAGACTTGTGTAGTTGGAAGAATAACAAAATCACAAAAAAGGACGCAATTATATTATAAAAACTAATTTACCTAAGTGTTCTTTTTGCTTTTTATGACATGTTAGAGATGACAAACAAAATATCATTTGTCAGAGGCACTAAGCCTTACACAACTACATTAAATTAAATTTCAAATATATTCACTTTAACTAAAATTGATTTTTTTTTTAAAGATTCGAGAATTTGAATTTGGATTTTAGATTAGAAATAAAATTTAAAATTCGGATTCAAGATTTGGATTAAATAAATATATGATTATCAGACACCTTAGCTCAGTCGATAGTGTGTCTGTCTACTGAGCTAAGGGTCTTGGGGTCGATTCCCATTATGGCCGAAAGATTTATTATTGGTGAAATGTGGGTCTACCCTTTTACAGTGATGAATTAATGGCTGGGGACTGGAGGTTGTGTCTGTCCAAGTCTTAAGTTAGATTCTAACTTAAGACTTGGACAGACAAAATAATATTATGAGAATACCTAAATTAGTCGTTCTCAAAGTGGGGTTTTCAGACCACCAGGGGTCCCTGAAGCTCGTACATGAAGTCTGCAAGATTGTCCAGGGAATCTGTGACATAGCTTTATATGTTTTTTTATATATTATAAAATATATAAAAAGGAGAATTCCTGCTATCCACTAAACACAACGATGATGCCTTCACATATTAAATCCTGGTGAGAAAGTAAGGTGCCCAAATCTTTGAGAGGATAATTTGTAAACTCACTTTTATACTAGTTTGCTCGTCAGCCAGCATAAAGCACTTTTGAGAAAAACTCTGAAATATTTGATGCCTTTTCCAACAACTTATTTGTGTGAGAAAGCCATTTTTGCTATTTGTGGTATGAAAAAAAAAATTGTAATTGAAATTGTCTTAGTGTGGAATGAAACTTGCGGAGATGATCACTAAAATTGATACAGATTTCAAATATATTTTAAAATCACACAAGCAGCTCTATTCTTAACATAAATTATCAGTAATTATAGCGGTACAAATATATATGTTCTTTATTTTTATTGAAATTCTTTTTTGATATTTGTTTACAAATATTATAATGGCTAAAGATGTACAAATATGATTAATACCTAGATTTATTTTAGTTTCATTTTTATTGTAATTATATTTACATAAAACATATATTATGACTTATTTATCCTACATTAAGGGGTCCACGAATCAGCGGTTCCCTGGTTAGAGGGTTCGCGTGACAAAGAAGTTTGAGAAGCACCGAGTTAGATTATAACATGGCCTAGCAAGCCGGTAACGGAAAATATATGGCTTAAATAAGAAACTGACCGACCCAGACCATTGGTTGGTAACAGTAATGGATGTAAAGTAAAGTAAAGTAAAATAAAGTATGTATCTTTAAGGAAAACCTTTTTTTGGTTTATGAGGTACATTTTGTTATATTTGGCAGAAGGTACAGGAAAGATAAAAAGGAAGGAACACAAAACGGCTTCTACATTGAAAAGAAGAATACAGTTCACACTTTACAGTACTGCCTTTGGACAAAGAGGTTAGTGGCTGGCTGCATTTTGAATAAAATTAATTGCTACCTCCTAATCCACCGACCCAGGTTTCATTCTATCGGAACTCATCAGGAGGAAGTTTGAAACTTGCAACTTAACTTACTAAAAGAGGAAACCAGAAAACACAAAAGAAAGAAAAGGGAATTTGATAAAGAATTATAGGAACATGTAATTTAATGTATTAAAAAAAGAGTAAAATACCTAAGGGCCGTGTTTGGTTTGGGCAAGATCACCAAAACACAAATATTAAAATTGAATATCGTTATAATTTACTGGTACTAATGTGAATTGGCAAAATAACTAATAATGTTCACAAAAAAATCATCCAGTTTTGATTTTGAATATTGACACAACATTTCAATCTCATAATTCTCATTTACCAAGATTTGAGAGCTAAGAATCGCTATTATCGAAAGATTGAATTATACATCCTGAAACAAAAGAACCCATACAGTAGAAGCTCGATATAGTGTGGTTATTGGGAGGACATACCTCACCCCCATGCCATAGCTTTACAGCCGTAAACGGAAGGTGACCTGAAGAGGGACAAATGACAAGGCGGGCGGGCGGATTGGGCAGTAAGACCATAATTTAGGTATAGTAGTGGAATATATTAAAGTCATCAAACATAAAAATAAAAAATAAAACGTTGCCATTCATACACTTCACTCATATGAAACATGAAATAAAGTCTGTTCAACGCAGGAATGGTTTTCTGAAAGGCCTTTTTCCTTACCAGAAATCTATTATATAGTAGGATATTGGTAGGAAAAAAACCCTTTCAGAGAGTAATTCCTACCGTGAATGGAGTATACACTAATTACATTGTCTTTTAACTCAAGACTCAACGCTATGCAGATGTATTATACACAGACTTTACGCTTATGGACGAGAGGGTGAGGGAGATTAAATAGTATATTATTGGCTGCTGGATTTAAAGAACAGTGGTGTTTGCCTAGGGATGTTTCCTGGTGATTGGAGAAGCGAGCCTAGGGATAAATAGTGATGCAGAATCACTCTTTTTACTCAATCTCTATTAGTAAGAATTTCACTAATATAATAATAATGGATTTATTTTTGTTATTTCGCCCCCAGAAACAGACTTTTCACCATCCTGTAACCAATCCCAAAGTATATAAGACTATCCTATATTGACCTTCTGTTATACTTGAATAATAAATTAAATAAATAAGGTCCTATACTTAGCCTGAACTTCTTATCAGCCTCTTGTCATAGGTTCTAATTTTTTTGCTTTAGAGAACTGTATTCTTAATCCCACTGTAAAATATGGTGATGATAATAATGTAGTTACAAAGTATGTTATGTTTGTTTGCAGTTTGAATGACATAGAACGAGCCAGTAACGCCAAGTTCGAGCTTGAACAGAAACAGCGGGAAGAAGCTAAGGAGCGCAGGGACTACAATCTTGTGTGGGAGACCAAGGTAAAGTGTATAGAATAATGTAAATTCATCATTATAATCATCAACTGTTTCCACCTTATAGGTCAGTTTAGTAAAAGGCCTCCATCTTCCTCTATTCTTCCACCACTCATCCTCCTTTAATTTATTCCATTCTTCCCCTCTTACTTGAACACTTTCTGCTCTCTGCTTCTTTAATCTCTTTCTTGGTCTCCCTTGCGGACTTTTTCCTACATACTTCATTTCAAACATTTTCTTCAGCATCCTCTCTTTTTCCATCCTTATTACATTCCCGAACCATCTGTCTTGCTTCCTCTACTATCTCATGTACTCCCTGTACTCCTGATCTCTCCTGGTTAATTTCATTCCCATGGCCTCCACTTTCATAATTTCTCTTAAATTCATTGTCCATGTTTCTGCTGCATATGTGACTGGGTACAAAGTATACCCGTTAAAAAATTTCCTTACACTTTATAGTCTTCCCTTTTCCATAGCAGGTCTCTTTTGCACCCTAGAGAATAGCATTCCCTGCTGTCCTCTTCTCATTAAATCAGTTCTACTCCATCCAACCTTATAGCTTTATTAAGCCTTATCTTCTTCCTTGTCACTATCATCATTTCATTCCACACTCCTTCACTTCCTCTTATTCCATTTTTGTAGTTGTTCCTGTACTCCCTGTTCATTTGCCCCCCATACCATCAAGTCATCCGCAAACGTCATGGCTTTCATTCTTTCCTCCTCGAGTTTTCCTGCCACTTTGTTCATGACCATGACCATTTCCATTAACATTACAAATAATAATGGTGAAAGGGCACTCACATGCTTCACTCCATTTTTGATTTGGAACCACTCTGTCCTTCCACTCCCATTACAACTCTTCTTTCCACTTCGGTTTCCTCCAACACATTCCAAACTTTATTTCTATTCATGCTATCATATGCCTTCTCCACATCCATAAATACCATTACCAAGTCTTTCCAATATTCATAAATTCTTTCCATCAGCTGTTGTATGCCAAATATTAAGTCTATTTGTAAACCTCTGTTCACCAAATTCAGGTTCTTTATCTCTTCATTTTATTTTATTTCTTATTCTCTTTTCCAGTATCTTCTCATATATTTTTGTTCAGTCGCACATCAGCGTTATCCCCATATAATCTGTACACCTCTTCCTATATCTTTGATTGAAAATAGAACTCCCTTTTTCCAGTTTTCCATTTTTCCATTACCTTGTTCTCCTTCCAAAACACTCTCAGCACCCTGTATAACCATAGTGTGCCTACTTCACCTGCTCTTATCATCTCCACAGTCAGTTCCTCCTTGTGCTTTCCCTTGTTTAATCCTCTTTAATGCATCCTACATCTTGTATATGTACATTCATACCTACCTAATCACATCGTTCCCTTATTCATTAGGTAAGAAAATGTGTATTTATCTCAGAAAACAACACCCACGTACTTAATCCATCCTCATTAACTTTCTCCACGCTTACCATTCCATGCACACTCCCTTCACTTCAACAACATCCTTACACCGAGTCATGCATGCTCATTTATTCTTAAAACTCTTAGTGTTTCTCTTTTTCACATATTCATCTACATCATTTAGCCACGTCTTACATAGCCAACCCTTTCCTTTTGATCCACCCATTCTACCTTAATATATTTGCTTCATCACTCGATCCCCACTCATCTTTTTAACACACTACATCCAACGTAATACGCCTCTTTTACATTGACCTATTGGCTTCCCTTTCGAATCGCACTCCTTCAGCACCCATTCATTACTGACTCAGTCCATATTAGTTTTTCCACTACATTTCGTAGATATCTCATTTCAACCACATCCATAAATCAATGTTGGCTCCAACACAATTGTATAAACTTCTATTGTTGCCTCTTTTGATACTACTAACATTTTGTCTAGTTACACAAAGTCATTCACTTGTTCTAACTGTTTTGTATTTATACCAAGCTGACAATAATTTCCTAATATGTCCTTATCAAAAACTATCACCTTAGTTTTGTAGACATTTACACAAAGATCCATTATACTCGTCACCACATTCAAACGATTTAATGTATTCTGCAAGTCACTTTCATTCTTAGGCATAAATATAACATTTGCTTTTAACACCACTTTCACATTAACATTGTCCATCTGTACACCATACCACCTGCTCATAGGCATCCTTCACACATTTATCCATGACTACATTAAACAACCGTGAAGACATAACCCCACTTTGTCTAACATCCT
This sequence comes from Timema californicum, assembly GCA_902141385.1. Taxonomy (NCBI): domain Eukaryota; kingdom Metazoa; phylum Arthropoda; class Insecta; order Phasmatodea; family Timematidae; genus Timema; species Timema californicum. The sequence continues at coordinate 41,809 of CABFOW010000531.1, read as the reverse complement.
CTTCATTGTCAAACCACTTACTTAAAATCCCATCCATCCTAACACTCTTAACACCCTAACACATCATACACCACCATAAATACATTTACTAACCATACATTTTTCAATCACGTGTTGCAATGCAAATATCTGGTCCATGCAAACTCTACCTGGTATGAAATCGCATTGTACACCCCAAATCTTGTCTGAAATATTTTTATGCAACCTCTTAATTAAAATTATACCAAAAACTCGTAAGTTTTAAACGTACAATTGCTCAAAATACTCCCTCCATCACAGTTTTAACCTGTTTACATCCCAGATCATCTCACCACATTCATTCTGAATGTCATAGGTCTTTCCTTGCACTCCTTAAGTCATTCTCTTTATCCACTTCTAGAACACCTTATTTCATTCATAATCATTCTGCATTCTTTCTCTTTCTTTTAATCTCATTTGTTCTTTACTTTCCTTTACTGCTTTCTTTGCAGTCATTTTTTTCTCTTTGTATTAGTCTCAAAACCTCTTTTATTTTCTTTCACTCTTCACGGCAATGATTGGTTTGTGTGCTTTTTTTCTCTCTCACACACAGCTTCTTTCACCTGTTCATTCCACCATGCATCTCTTTTTAAGTTTCCCACCACCGCAAATCCACCCACCTCTTTTGCACTCGACTACAGCATTAGCATTTATTTCGACATTCCATTGATGCTCATATAAAGTTACTTTTTTACCCAACACTCTTTAGGATTGCTTTCTCACACTTTTACCCTTCAACCTTTTCACTTTTACCTTTACTTGCCTAGTACTTTTGTGCTGCTTCCTCACAAAATTCCTACCTAATTCAATTACTGACATCACCAGGAAGTGATCTGTTCTTCAGTCAGCTCCATGCACAGCCCTAGTATTTTTTACTATACTTCTAAGTCTCTCATCATTCACCACAAAATCGATCATCATTCTTGACTTGCCTCTTTGCCAATTATACAAGTGAATACCTTCATGCTTAAATAATGTATTCGATATTTGATTAATAAAGCTTATTCTATAGCAACCTATCATACTACTCGTTTGAGCTATACACCTATGTACTTATTAATCTAATGTGTTATGGATGAAGAAGGTTGGATTTAGAGGAAGTGTGCCCATATTTCAAGGGAGAGTGGAAAACAATTTTGGAAAAACCCCTCTCAATACACCCGAATGGGATTCAAACCCCAATCTCCTTGTCAATGTCAGATAAATAAAGTTACTATTACAAAATGCAATTCACTTAGATCAATTTTGTTTTATTCGAATATTTATTTGTAATAAACAGCTCAGATTGGCATTATATGACCATAGATTGAGTATTTTGTCTGTATTTTTATTGGTGAAACTTTGTAATTTTTGAAACCAGAATTTTTTTCTAGCTAAGTTGAAGCTAGTTTAAGTTTCAAAGCCAAGTCAAAGTTTCGCACATCAATAGTACACATTAATTTGTGATGCACACAACAGCACAAAATGGCCAAAAACTTAATATAAATATGGATTTTAACTTGAAACATTATAATCGATGAAGCTTTATAATAGTCAAAAATTGGAAATTTTACTTTTAAATTGGATTCCAAGCTAACAAATTAGAAACTAAGTCGAGGTTTTCCAATCTTCTCACACCCTAATATTAAGTTTGGTTTAAGTTGTCTTTAAATTTGCATTCTGATTAAACTATTTATGTAAAGATAATTAAAACTAATATCTGTTATTGTCAATCTTTTCTTTGTTGATACTTTTCAGATCTTTAAAGAATTGGGTGAGAACTGGGTTTACAAAGCTCCGCTGATCTCCAGGGTAAAGGACAAAGTAAGGACTACCAACCCACCTTGATAATGAGCCTCAATCACCGCAACACTCATGATATGGGTTAATTTATAGTGGGGAGGAGGCGTTGCTGTAAACACTTTTCTTCCAAGTTATCTCCAGTGGCCATGCGGATCTCTGGCAGCATGAGAAGCTGCCGACCTTGAGTGAAGTTTGTACGAGTGTCCCCTCTCAAGTTTAACTGTTGCGTCCTTAATTTATTTTGAACTTGGACTGAGTAAAATTCTAGCCTTGGGGAGTTTTTCATTTTCAACTTTATTAACTCTTTTTATCTTTAACATGCCTTATACAAGATATTCCATTACATTCATAGAAGCTGAAGATGTGTTAAAAGTTTCATATCGCTGTATTTGACAGGATGTGGATAGTCCAGATCTCATCTGAATCGAACAAGGCAACATTCAAGTTTGGGCAGGTTTTTATCAGAAATTTATTGTGATCTTGTTCATTATTATTGACTAAACGGCAATCATAACAGTGTATATACAAGTAACACTGCGAAGGTAAAAGAAAGTGATCTTTTTTTATTATTATTATTATTTAAAGTGTTTACATTTGTTGAATTTGTTGATGTGTGTTAGTTGTGTGAATAACGAACGTTAGTGAACTGTTTGATTAAGGTTTAGATAAACCTTTAACAATATTTATTGCACAAAGAGAATTAGTGCTACAACAATCTGACTGAAAAAAATAGAATTTTGGCAATAATAACACAGTAGGACCATAGTAGGTATGTTAGTCTTTTCTTTATTTTATTTTCACATATTAAATCATTCCACCTATAAATATGTAAAATGTATGAATATATACTAAAATATTACTTTTGTCATAATAGTTAAATATATATATAATGAATATATATATTAAATATACATCATAAAAAATCATAACACAAATGCAGTTAGCTGCATATTAAAATAAAGAAACTTGTCGAATAAAATCAAAGGAAAATGTGTCTTTTTAAATTCACATCCATCTCTAGCAAACTAAAATTTGAACATCATGTTGAAAAGATTATTTACCAACTCTGCAGTGCAATTAATTTTATTTGGAAATATTATCTGTCTAAAACATAAGGCTATATGGTAGTTATTACATTATAAACAGCTAACATAATAATTTGGGTACTAGGAATTATATACTTACGTTGATAAACTGGTCATATTAACAAGTTTAAAATAACAATATAAATGCGCTTAATAATTACTGTTATGCCAAGCAGTGTTTTGGGCTCCAAATCTTCTTCTTTGACCTGAGCATTTGCAGCTGAACTTACTCAATTATCTTGCTAAGAGGAAGTTCTTATGGCTAAAGGAAGGAATATTCAATCCAATTTTATAAGAAGGACCTTTGAGAAATTACTAACACTCATTTTTCAGACAAAATTGTTAACATTTTACTATATTATAAGTGTTATTTGACTGGTATTTATAATATCTATCAAAAGTGACAGTTGAAGATAACATGACCTGATGTATGAATGTGTGAAAGTAGATCTTGTAATATTTCTGGCATCAGTTTATTTTGAAAAGTATTCATAAGGGCTGTGAAGTCAAAGTTTGGCGCTGGAAGCAATTTTGGGTGAATATGCATGGCGTCTGTAAAAATTAGTCTTTTTCAGGAATTACATTTTTACTTTGAGAAATTTTCAGGTGGGAAATTATTTCCTGCAGGAACGTTACGAGAAATGGGAGACAATTTTAAATTATGTCCCACATTAGCTTATATTTATTTTTCAGATTTATAATTCTAGTCTAAAATGCATTAATTTCAATAAAAGAATAATAATAATTTGATAATTTCAATTAGGTCAAATGTAGTAGTAGATGTCAAAGATATTTTAGAATAAATTGTGAAAAAAGGACAAAAACTCAAATTCATTTGCAGCTATAGGTATGAACAATGATTTAAAATTCTGTTATCTTATTAAAAAAAGCCCTTTCAACATTTTTATACTGATTTATAAATTGCCTAAATTGTAATTTTTCCAAGTAAAAACTAAGTAATATTTTGTCCAACAAATTTTGAGTAATGTGATGTAAATTAAAAACCTAGGCCTATGGCAACTATTTGTATATTGTATTTTTAATCTAGTATGTTTGGAATATATATCGGTTTAACTAAATTATAAAAATATGTTCTAAGATCAACTAAAAAAATTCTCAAATAAAAACTCATGACATGAATTTTAATTAATACTTACACAGTAAAACATCAAAATATTAAACTAAATCTGAATCAATAAAAGTGAACCACAATATTGTTCACAAGAACAACAAAAGCATTTCTCAACTGAGCCAATTTGCTTGGTTACCTCTTTTGTTTTAGTTACTAAAGCTCTCACAAAAAGTGCTTTTTTTTAGCACCATGACTTACTACCCGTTTGGGCTGTATGCCAAATAAACCTCTAATGGATTCTAAAAATATTAGTTTATCAAACTTTTATTATCTATGATACGAAAAGCAAATGGACATCATTCCAAATCATATTTATATAATAGACCCCAAATAATGTTTATATAATAGACTTTCTTACTGCAACTAAATGTGAAAAGTGTATTTACTGTATAATTTGTTAGTTAAAAGCTACTTTTATTATTATTTTGCATTAAAATATGTTTTCCTGCCTTAAATATATTCATGAATAGATATTTCCCTCAATTACATGTAGTGTGGCTCCTCAGTTTTGTTATGAGGTTTGTATGAAGTTTTGAGTGATGGATAAGATTAATTTAAATTTAATAAAAATATTGGAATTTTTAATGAAAATTAAATACAAACGTGACAATGATTTACAGTTCTTCAAAGGTCTATGAGCTTGCCGTTTTTCATTCCAGTCTAGTATTTCTAAAAGCTCCCGAGTTTGTCAAGTTCGAGTATAGGCCTATTCATAATTTTAAAATGCTAAAAAGTATATTAAAACACATGTACTTAAATTATGAATGGCACTCAATTTTATGAATAGTAAATACTTTTGAAAAGAAAAAAAAAAGTTAAGTAATGGAAATGTCGGATTTTAAATTATAATTAAAATAGTTTCAACACTCATGTCGTTAAGGACATTTAAATTACACTAACAATTATAAAACAAAGTTATAAAACTAATAATTGTATGATGGATTGGAAATGTTTAACAAGACAGTGTAGAAACACTACAGAAATGTAAAGTAAGTGATAGTGAAGGAAGCCAACCTGAAAGGTATAAGAATCTAAATTCTGTCAATTTATATTTCATTTAACTTTAATTCATTATTAAGTGGTTATTTATTTAAAACTTATTATTTTCAACGAATAATGCATAGTGTGGAAGGAAACACCTAGTAATGATGCCAATACCTTTATCTGATCAAGAAATATTTTTTTACAGGAATTTTTGTCTGGAAATTCCGTCCTCTCTTTAAAACCTATCCTGATCAATTGTAATTTTATTGTCGTCTTCTAAGAAACTCGTAATGGCCGCATCATAAAGGGAGAAAATAAATTGACTCCAGCAGTGGGGGAGGGGAGAGACATAGGAAGAAGCGAGGCTGGGCATTGTTCAAAAAGAAGAGACGCGTCGCGGATGATGGAAGAAAAAAGTAAAAAGTTTTTTTGTGAAGAAAGTCTTGTGATAATGGCAGGGTTTTATTAGTGCCGATTACACCACAATTATGCCAGTAAAAGATTGTACAATGTCTGGGGACAACTTTAATAACTTCCAGAACAACACTAGTATTTATGAGTGAGACTATCTGCTCCACTAATATCCAACATCCTCAACGCCAAAGACTACATGCAAGACACCATTAACATGAGGTGATATCAATCCAAACTTTAATTGTGATTCATCCTTTTTTTTATACTACAATTTCGACCAGACTTCATTCAACGTTTAACATTTATTGCTCCAAGTTCAAAGGTTAATATTAATTTTACCATAATTCACTGAGAGAATTTTTCTTGTAGAGATATATATATTCAACATTGACTCTAGAAAGAAATTTTTTTTTCGGCTAAAGTAACGACTTTGACGAATGCAAGGACCTTATTAAGTATTAATTATTTTAGTGTCCAACGACCAACCTCATTGAGGAAATTGCCTATAAAGGTATACAGTATATATATTTTAGGATTTCCTATTGTTAATTAAATAGTTGCTCGTTCAATAAGTCCACTGAAACAGTAAAGGTATATTTTTTCCGATATGACCCAGAGGTCCTGAGAGAGTCCTGTGCTCAATTTTGTTGTTGTTGTTTGTTTTTTTATTTTTATTTTTATTTTTTTCAATATTACCCTGAGATAATTATAGTAAAAAGTAAATGTTGTTTGTCAACCCAAATATTGTAATCACATTTTTCTTGTTTGAGCAAATCTACAATTCATTTATCACCTATCTTTTTTTTTTTGTTAACATCACTGGACTTAATAAATAGATAAATGCTTCATATATATATCATTCCCCCACTTTCTTATTAAAATACACATCCCTCATTATTGTTAAAGTTGTATTAAAGATTAAAAATAATAAAAATATCCACAAAGGATAGTTAGGTTAGGCCTAGATAGGAACAAATACACTTCTCTCTTCATGTCTTCTTAAACTCTTACACATTTCACTTCTCTAAAACTTCCACAGTTGCACATTATTTTGAATTTTCGGGAATATTACTTTTTCATTAATGTATTTTCATATGAAAAATAAATATTTCCTAAAATTCAAAACAATGTACAACTTTGAAAGTATGAAAAAGTGGGAAGTGTAAAAGTGTAAGAAGAAATAGAGAAGTGTGTTTGTTTATATCAATGCCTAACCTAACTATTCTTTCAGGTTGGCTTCCTTCACTATCACTTACTTTACATCACTGTACAGTGTTTCTATACTGTCTTTATTAAAAGTTAATGCAATTGACGTTTTAATAAGCTAATATTTCCCCAAAATATGCTTCAGTAACTTAATTTACCGTATAAGAAAGCGTAAGAATCATAAACAGTTAGAAATTTGAAGTGTTTCATATTTTGTTGATTATTCCTTAGTGTAATCGTGCTTGATCACGTCTTCTGTTCCATTTCCATTCCTCTATGCAGAGGTGAACATGTACATTGTCTCTCGTCGGACATTATTTTATTGAGAAATTTACTTCTATTTCATTTTTAATGCTTATAAAAGTTGATGCTCATACTTTGAAATTAAATATAATATTTCTAGCAAATATAATGAAATATTAATTGCTTTTTTAAGTTAAATTTACTTGATAAAATATGAATTGCAATTAATAAGAGCAACATTGATTTTAAACAGGTTAACCAACATAATTCTATAACTAAATAGTAACTAAACTAGAGCTTGTTTTGTAGCTAAACATATTAATTAATACGAGTTTGAAATATCTTAAGTTTGAAAACATTTAACATAATATAGTTTTGGTATTACTATTTAATTTAACATAAATTATTATTTTAGAAAGGGACCAGGTAAAAATAGTAAAAAGAAGTATTCAATTATTTAGTAATCTTCTTGGCTATTTATATTTTCATTGCTTTGTCATGGCAAGACAAGTAAACACCTTCAAGTATAATTCAAAATGGACAACAATATCGGATAAATTTACTGGTCAAAAGTGATTTTAAAGCTCTTTTACGTTATTAATGTGAAAATTGAAATTAATTTTTAACAATTTGTTAAGTAACCGAATTATTTATAAGCGGTAATGCTGATATCATCTCAATTAAATAGATTATGTTTCCTATTGCATTTTAAAAATTTATTATTAAGTACATCAAGTGGAAGCTTGAAAATGACGAGCCTACAAAACTTTTCATCTCGATCTCGAGCTTAAGATCAAAATACGAGTACTCGCAGAGCCTTACAGTTCTTTTATTGTAATTTTTGTGTATTTTTTCCCTGAAAAATCCCGGTACTTATTTTTTCCCGCTTGAGTTTCGGTAAAATTCAATTTTTCAAAGTTTGGAATCCTGCACAGACCTAGTAAAAATGTACCAACTTCAGCTTCAAAATAAAAAATTATTATAATTTAACAATATATGGTAATTATATTATTTTTAGAGATGGGACGCTTGAATCCCTCGAATCCTATGATATTTGAGATATTTGAGAATCTCGCAAAATAAAGTCCTGATTTTAAATATAAATGCCTTAAGATTGAACTCAAAATGGCATTTTTCAGGAATTAGATAAATGCATGTAATTAGAAAAAAACTAATACTTGGCTTCATTAATTTAAAAATAAAAGAAAAAAAAATCACCATTTTTCTTGTTATAAATTCATTTTCAGAAAAATAATGTGTTGTTTAATGTTTTCTTTGTTTTTGAAACACAATGGAAATGACCAATAAACATAATAGAAATGTTGACTGGTGCCAAACCTTCTAAAAAAAAGTTTTATTTGCTATGCTAATGTTCTATACAATATATTTTCAATTTCTACAAAGTACATGAACCCGCCACTAGGCTACTCAGACACAATTAACAGGTTCTTTGGTTAAATTTGGATGATATACATTGTTAAAATCATTTCCTTACAGGTTAACTAAGTGAATATGAAATGAAAACACTACAGTATATACGAAATTTCCTTTATAGTTGGCATTAAGTTCTGATAAGCAAATGTGATACATTTTGTTCACAAGTTATTATTTTATTTATGTCAATTTGTGTGCGTTTTTAAAGTATACTTTCAAATTTATATTCAAGATTCGGGGGAAAAAAAAAGATTCAGATTCGAGAAATATATGACTCAACACATCACTAGGTGACCTGGCGGTCTAGGGGTAAGGTGTCAGACTTTTATGCTGGCGGCCGGGGTTCAATCCTCAGTCCCGGCACAGATTTATCTGATTACCAACCCCTTCCTTCACCGCTGACAAGACATCTTGTGAATGTGGGGAATGTCAGGCCTCCACCGTGGCTCGGATTCCACGTTAAACTGTAGGTCCTCCATTTCATCTCACAATCACCCTACCATTACACATTAGCGTAAGTGCGTATAACCCGAACGGGTAGTAAGACGCGGTGCTAATAATAATAATAATAATAACACATCACTAATTATTTTAGTTTTATACTTATTTTTTTTATTCTATAGGAATAATATTAGAAATTTGGATTGACAAATTTATTCCAATTTAAATTTGCGTTGACAAAGAATATTCCTATGTAGTAACCAGTATTTGAGTATTTTACTGCAGTAAATTGGTTATTATTAATTGATATCATTAAGCAAATTATGAAGGAGTCTTGAATCAGATAATAGAAAAATAGAGGAGCCGGAGTCGAAAGATTTGCCATACCGACTTCACATTCCTGGAGATAAGTGTTTAAAACTTATGTTATTCCATATGCCCCGATAGGAAGCATTCTTACTCAGACAGACTACACTAGGCATGTCAATCTTACAAGTGACCCTCGTGGACCTTTTGATTAACCAACATACAATGCAGGCCCAATCCATATTGTTATAAAAGTTGTATGAATATAGCTTTTGAAATCATGACATTTGTAGATTATAAATTTAATATTATAATTAGATAAATGTGGATTTTAGAAATACCCAAAAGATACACAAGTATTAATTCAAAACATTTGATTTAAATTTAAATAATGTATATTAAAGAGTGCAGGAAATATGATAAGAACAATTTGAAAAACCAATATAGCTTGCAAAATGAAGAGAGGTTATGATTGTTTTTTAAAGCAAGCCTCCCTTTATTGCCTTGCCCCTTTCTAAGGTGTGTTTACTTCTCCTTGCCAAGGAGGCAAGTGAAACCCAAAATGTAGGTACCCAAAAGTGTAAATCATAACACCACTGTAAGTGAGAAGGAAAGTTGAAGGGTGGGTTCTAACTAATCTATTAAATAAATTGCTATAAAAGAGTCTACAAGCTCGAGATTTTTTCATTCTAGTTGGGCAAGCTCATTAGGGTATTATTAAAATATCTTATTTATTTTATAAAAGAAAAATATTTGTCTGATAAAAGTACTCGTATATGATAGAGTTGACATCACCATTGCTAAAATGTGTGTCATTGCATTTATCACATGTTCTTCAAAGTTTCTATATTAGAGTAGACTTTTGATTATCTAGGGGGGGGATTGGCCTGGGAACTATCACATACCGTTTTCTCACTAGCATTAAACTCGTTCATTAACGGCTTTAACAATGAATGACCCTTTTGAATTTTTGTAATTATTTCAAGTTTTAGTTTTAGTTCTATAGTAAAAACAACTCTCTTACATTTAGACATGATCACTAAGGGCTTAAAAAAGTTGAGCCTGTTTTTACTCATGAAAACCAATTATGGCAAATAATATTTACGGATTGATCATGAAAATTTTAAAAATTTGGTCACAAAAGCTGCTTTATTTAATCAAAAGGAAAAAAAAACACGCTATAGCTCAAGTGAGGTATTTGTTTCTTAGTATCAGACAATGTAATTTTAACTGCTTTGCATGTATTGATTAAACTTTAAGATTTCACCATTCTCTTTGATAAACCCATAGGGCATGTTCTAAAAGATCTTTTTTTAATCTTTTTCCATTTATTTGATATATTTAACTTGCACTTTATGAACCGACTCATTATATCAGCATGCGATTTATAAACTAATTTAAATTTAGAACAGAAACAACATCCAGCCATCAGTCGTTAATTAATCAATGTGTGCGAAAGGGCAAACCCTAATTTCACCAATGATAAATATTTTGCCATATCAGGAACCGAACTTGGAACCCTTAGTTCAGTGGACACACACTATTGACTGAGCAAAGGTGTCAGACCTTTAATAAAATATATGTAAAATATATTATTTGATAAAAAATACTTGTTTGATCATCAAACATACATTATATTTCTTCCTTCAAGGACATGTGATAGTGAAATAACACCCTTAATATTGAGTTAAATTCTAGTTCATTCATATAGCATACCAAAACTCGACTATTTATTAAAATTAGAAGAAAACTTGAAATAAATTACAATAGCATTAATATTTTTACATAGAAAAAACATTGTTTGAAAATTTAAATAACTTGTTTTTTATTTAATCAATTGAATTATAATAAATAACAAGATTAACTTTTAAAATAAACTTGTGATAATTAATCTGTGAAAAATCAATTTTGATTTAATCGGATATTTAAGTACATCTCTTCAATTCCCTTCCCATTAAGAGTATAGTAATTTACTTGATGCTAAACACCCATGAGAGTAACAGTATCAGAAATAAACCTTAAACTCTCCTTTCTTGGATTGCAAGGGCAAGATATAGGTTTAGTAGTTAGATATGTATGTTTTATTTCTACCTATCTTAAGATTTGCAATACACTTTGCACTAAGTTGTACATGTTATAGTCATGCGATACATTATTTCCCAAGTAGCCAAATATTTCAAAATGCCAAAGAAAATGATGGAATTGAAGTATGTTGAAAAAAGACTGCACAGGAGGCCAAGAAAGAAATGGAAGGAACTGATAACAGAAAGTGTGCAGGTGAACAGAGAAGAATTGGAGGAATTAAAGGAGGAAGAATAATGGAAGGATAGCGGAAGATGAGGCATTTTACTAAACTGACCCGGCCACAGGCTGGAAACAGTTTATGATGGTAATGTTGACTAAATTCTTTATGTTTGATTAGTCCTTTAAAGAGATCTCTTTACATAGCATAAAAGGTTTATTTAACTACATTAGTTCTTAAGTGGCTAAAGAAATAGTTACTAAATGTCAACATTCTTTATTTTCATCCATTAATTATAACATTCATACATTCAGTTTAAATTGTTAAGTTCAAACTGTAATAATAATTGATTCTGAATCACCAATAAGCAGTATTAGAGCTTTAAAACAAATTTCACTTGAAAAAGTGAAGGAAAACATATATATAAAGTCTCGAATCTCAAATATTCTTATGGATTCAATGGATTTGAGGGCCCATCCCTAATTGTTTTAGCAGGTCAAGTTCTTCATAATTCTATTTTAGATAATTTTTTGAGAGTTTTGTGACAAAGTACTATAGTATTCGCGGAGGGTTTCGAGGAATCGAAGATTCAAGTGTCCCATTTATAATTTTTTTTAAATAATGCCTTCATTATAACATTAATGTTCAGGAACTTGATTTAAATGTTAAACTAATTAACTTAAACCTTTTCACAAATGAAAAATAAACACCTATGTGGATAAATGTGTTTGATCTATTTATTACTCAATACTTTTATTCAAATTCAAATCCAGCCACTGACATGTGATAGTATAGTTATTGAGTGAACCTATTTTATTTTAACTATAAAGGATGGTCTGTAGAAACACTAAAAGGTTCAGAGACAGGCTGTCACACACTCTTACTTAGAATATAAGAGTGGCTATCAAAATACATTAATTTAATGTTCATTACAGCGTTTTTGAATTATGCACTAAATGAAATAAAACTAAATATTTTCTTGAAATATACTACTTCGGTTTTTAAATGCAAGGTAAGGTAATTTTTTAATGATTTATCACCAAATAAATGCTTAGTAGCATTTTAATAACAATTTTTTTCTCTTTTTTTAAAGTTTCCTCAATCTAGGAAGTATATTTCACTCAACCAAAGAACATTGCTAAAATTTGTGTCTGAACAAGTTATTTTAACAGCCACATTGCAACCAAACCAGATATTTAAGGTACAAAAGAGAAAGAAGAGAAAAAATAAATGGTTTTAGCAAACTAAATTAAAATAAGTAAAGATAAACTATATCTCTCTCTTTGGCATATCCTTTGCTTATCTATCATATTCACTTTAAATGGGATAGCTAAAAGATAGGTATAGCAACAAAATAGAAGTTAAAAAAAAAGCCATACCTATCTTTGGCTTATCTACAACAAGCTTGACCAATCCAAATCGTTCCTCAGGCCACTTTGATGAACTATAATTGTCCATGCACCACACATAAAATCAAACAGTATTTAAAAAATTGAAAATCAAATTCCTTAAAAATGTATTTCGTTGATTAACTTTATTATTTATCCACATCAGTGAAATATTGGCTTTTCTTTGCGATCACTCAATTTTTTGAAAATCTTCTTCAATATTGGTAGTTGCTCCTAATAGATTTGCCAGATTTTCATCTGCTATTGAAGCTTGAGATCTACTTTTGTTAAATTTAATTAAAAAAAAAAAAGTTTCACAAACATATTTGAATCTGAAGGGACTCTCAATTTGTTGTACAAAAAATCTTAATTTGGGATACTTTTCCACTGTTACATACTTGTTGTAAAAGTTGACTTTTGATGTCGTGTGGATCTATTTTAATTCATTATTGCACTTTAAATCAATTACTTCCATTTGCAGAGTTTTGGGGACAGAAGAAATGTCAATGTGAAACAGAGAATAAAATATCTCAAACACTTTACCATATTTTTCAAGTACTTAGAAACAATGATCATATGCTTCTGAATTTTCTTTTATTTCATCGGCGTACTTTGATAAATTCCTGTGTTTTCCATTTTTTAAGTCGTTTAACAATGAAAAATGTTGAGCAGTGTTATTTCGATGTTGGCACTTGAACAAATATTATTTTATTTGGCATGCTTTGATATGATTACGGTAATTAAATTACCTTGCCCCTTCAACTCTTTGTTGAGTTGGTTAATTTTTTCGGTTATATCTACCAAAAAACTTAGGTCCGACAACCCCTCTTCATCATTTAATTCAGACACTGGTACTTTCTCCTTGTTTAGACAAATTTAAATTTATCCCCTTAGCTTTCTTTGACAATTTTAGATGATTGTTGTAACAATAAACTAAAGATTGTTTGCTGAACCTTTAATTAAGATTTAAGCGCAGCCAACTTAAGTTTTTTCATTTCTTTATTGGATTTAACATTGTCACTCTGTTTTGTTTCATGTTGCCTTTTAACATTGTATTCCTTAAATTCAGCGACTATATCTCTGCAAATCAAACATGTTAAACTGGAGTTCCGTACTATGAAGAATTAATCATCTTTCCAATGGTCACTGACCTGTTTTTTCTTCTGTAACTTTTGTCTTTTAATTTCACTCTAAAGGGTCAAATATAAATGTATTAAATAATATTAAAATATATACTTATTGAGAACATTTGCATTTGCATCTGCATTAATTAATTATTTAATTTCATCTAACCCGCCTTGGTGGAGTACTTAGCTTACACGCTAGTCGTGTTGAGCTCGACTGCCAAGAACGAGGAGATCGAGGTTCGAGTCTTGGTCGGGTGAACTGGGGGTGGTTTTTCCTAAACGTTTTTCTACTCTCCCTCCACTCAAATGTGGGTTTACTTCCTTTAAATTAACCTTCACAATTCCTAATCCATTAGCGTAATTAGTACTTAAGCATATAACCCGAACAGGTAATAAGACACATTGCTAAGTAAAAAATTTAAAAATACATTTAATTTATACTTAAAACCAAAAAAAGTGTAATTATTTCAAGATGTCAAGTCTTCTCTCTACTAAGAAGCTTACCCAACTGGTGCAAGAAGAAATGAACAAGATGAAAGGGAGGAAAAGACACAAAACTAAATAACTGAGGCTGTCACATGATACTCATGTGATAATACCAAAGAGTAGGGGAGTCTTTCTAGCAAGCGAGCCTGCCCTACTTGACAGCTCCTGTTTCCCTTATAGGGTTTCTGTTGGCACTGTGCTATGTAGTTCAAAGAATAATAGGTCTAGTGGGAATTCGGGGAAGTAATGCTTTTCTTATATTTTTCGTTATTTATCATGCCTAGTGCAGCTTGATTTCCCACTGACGTAGTCGTAGCATAAAATTATCTAAGAGGCCACAAAGAATAATGTTGTGGGCACGGATTAGCCAGGCTGGGTCTACAATATACAAATTTAAGCTGTATTGGTTCTATTTGTTGTTCTATATCACTACATAAGAGTTGATTCACTATTATGTTTAACCAAAATAAAATATTTTATTTGCTGAGTTTTATAAACACATCTAGGGGTGTATGTTTTGAAAGTCTGTTAAAATACTCATTTAGGTGGACTTATTTCAATTCTGAGTGGGTTTTTTTATATGTACATTACAAATATATGTTGATATGAAAGAATACGAATTAATTGAATTGCATGATCTAATAATATTTTGATTTTTCAAATTGGAGGGACATAAAATGCAATAAAAAAGATTTTAAGCTATTTTATTGCCTACAATTATATAAATAAACACAATATTTATTCTAAGCCTAAAAAATTAACCAAAATATTAAAGCTTCGGTTCAGTTTTGAGAATATTTAATATATCTTATATGATTTCATTTCGAATTGAAAAAGTGTACTTTACACTTTTCTACCAAAATCCAATTTTTTAATTTATGAAACCCATTTTATTTACCAGGAATCTCTTTAATGATCACTGATGACTACAATAACACACACACACAAAAAAAAAGTCGATGCAATTAAAGGAATTCTCTGTATCCCAAATCGCTAAAGTAGATTTATTTATAGATTGGCCGACTAAAATAATATTTTTGTTGCCGATATTCCCTCTTCTTAAACAAAAATTAATGAAAGCATTCTTAATGACAAGTTTAAAGTGTTGAAAATTCAAAATTTTAATTTCTGCTGTGTATTTATCAAATTTTTAACAGTGTAAAAAAAAGTCTCGAGAGCATAGATCAGTCAGTACCATTTCTTCCTTCTGAGAGAAAAAAAATCCATGGGTTTGATTCCAGGCGTGGCTAAAAATGTATCATTGGTGAAACTATTGTTTCCCCTTTCACAGAGCTTAATTAACGGGCAGGGGTCGGATGCCACCTACAGTTTGTGTTCACTAACAAACTTTGAATACAAGATTCATGTCCCTCGTCCCTTATCGCACCTGTCACCAATAAGCTCAAATATATGTTGATATGAAAGAATACGAATTAATTGAATTGCATGATCTAATAATATTTTGATTTTTCAAATTGGAGGGACATAAAATGCAATAAAAAAGATTTTAAGCTATTTTATTGCCTACAATTATATAAATAAACACAATATTTATTCTAAGCCTAAAAAATTAACCAAAATATTAAAGCTTCGGTTCAGTTTTGAGAATATTTAATATATCTTATATGATTTCATTTCGAATTGAAAAAGTGTACTTTACACTTTTCTACCAAAATCCAATTTTTTAATTTATGAAACCCATTTTATTTACCAGGAATCTCTTTAATGATCACTGATGACTACAATAACACACACACACAAAAAAAAAGTCGATGCAATTAAAGGAATTCTCTGTATCCCAAATCGCTAAAGTAGATTTATTTATAGATTGGCCGACTAAAATAATATTTTTGTTGCCGATATTCCCTCTTCTTAAACAAAAATTAATGAAAGCATTCTTAATGACAAGTTTAAAGTGTTGAAAATTCAAAATTTTAATTTCTGCTGTGTATTTATCAAATTTTTAACAGTGTAAAAAAAAGTCTCGAGAGCATAGATCAGTCAGTACCATTTCTTCCTTCTGAGAGAAAAAAAATCCATGGGTTTGATTCCAGGCGTGGCTAAAAATGTATCATTGGTGAAACTATTGTTTCCCCTTTCACAGAGCTTAATTAACGGGCAGGGGTCGGATGCCACCTACAGTTTGTGTTCACTAACAAACTTTGAATACAAGATTCATGTCCCTCGTCCCTTATCGCACCTGTCACCAATAAGCGTGTCAGGTGCTGCCCAATGCTTTTCATTAAGCCAATGATACGATTCTGGTTCTGGACGAGTGTTTTCTGGAATTAGTATTAATTCTGAAGCATGTACACAGTAAGTGTAGTGTATTCAAGTATGTTCACCTTTATTTGTTAAGCTTAGATCAGCCATTATAATATAATATTTTTCATGTGGGATCCATAAATGATTGTAAAAATATATTAAATACTTATTCAGCTGGTCTAAAATATACTGTGGCAATTGAAATTGGTCAATTTAAAAACCTGGGGAACGAATATTAGGCAATCCTTATTTTGCCTGAAAAAATGTATATAGGGTTTATTTTATTTTCATCTTGTGAATGTGGGGAATGCCAGGCCTCCACCATGGTTCGAATTCCACCCATTTCATCTCATAATCATCCTACCATAACATATTAGCGTAAGTGCGTATAACCCGAACGGGTAGTAAGACGCGGTGCTAATAATAATAATAATAATAATATTTTATTTTAATTGGTGTCAAATATTCTAGAGGTGTATTCCCATCCACCAAACATTAAGAAAAATTAATATTAACAAAGTTCCAGAAACACTTAGTCATAGAGTTATTAAAGGTTTCGCGCATAGATGGATTGGTAGCAGGAGATCCATAGAATGGCCTGCTTAGTCCCCAGATGTGAACCCGATTGATTTTTTTTTCTGGGGAAATTTTAAGTAGGGATGGGCGATTATAATTGATTAGTCGATTACTTTATTATTTTTACCAATTAATAGGATTGCGATTAATCAATTAATTTTCCAACGATTAATTAATAATAGAATCAAATAATCGGTTTAAAATGTCACCTTAGGCATGACTAGGGATTACAATCCAGCATAAATTTAGGTAACTGCGGGATCACGCAACAGCCTGCGGGTCCGCAAGCATCAAATTTGCCGCCTTAAATTCACTCCGCAGCGCGTCGCGCGACGTGAGTTGACGCGACGTTACCGTTCAGTCGTTTGTTTTGCATTTTGCATTGCACGCACACACATACATAGCCCGCTCTGTGCCGGCCGCCGCCACGCCGCGCCTGCCAGTTATCATTTGACTCAGCACTTGTCAACAAACGTTTGATTTTGTTTTGAACTCGATCCGCAACACAAAGTAAATATTGCTTGTTTACTTGTCCTAGAATTACTGTTTTTACTCTTATTTCGAGTGAATTTTACTGTGGTATAGTATTTTTTTTTAAATATTTTATAAAATAACGATTCTTTAATAAGTAGCTAGATAGATATATCAAGTTAACTGATTCGAGTATGATTTATTTTTATTTTCAATTGTCAACTATTTGTACTTGCTTCTAGGTATTCACAGGGTATGAAATGATTGTTTTACAGTTACTATTAACGGATGTCTTTCAAAACCGGCGCAGGAGGATATTGGTGAGAAAAATGAAAAATGCTTATGGCATTATTTCAAAAAGTCTGAAGGTGGAGGGAATGCAAAATATATTATATGTTCTAATTTATTGAAAATTAGCCAACGTTCTACCACTGGCTTGAAAATCCATTTGAAAACTAAACGTATAGTAATAGGTCAATCACGTCAACAAAACACAGAGTTATTACCTAAATATCCACATCATCACAAAATATTGTTGAGAAAGAAAGCCCTAACAAGAAAAGTAGAAAAACTATTAATGGCTATTTCGTAAAGGAAAATTTTATGGAAAAAATGGTTTCTAGAATGATTTGTAAGGATGGTTTTAGTATGAACTCATTTTGAACAAATTTAAGATATTTATTTACGAAGACTTGGATTTCAACTTCCGAATTCTCCCAATACATTAGATCTATAGTCGTAAATTTTTCAAATACTGTTAAAGCTGACATTATTACGGGATTTTCACGTCTTAAGATACAATCGCAAAAATTTCGCCGAGTTTGGCCGAGTGGACATCTCAGAAAAATCGCCGTTATATAAACGTAAATGTTCATTACAAAGACACCCATTTTAATCTTGGTCTGATTCGAATACATGGTTCATGTACTCCTGAACATCGCATTGGATTGGTCAAAAAACGTTTGGCGAGTTTTGATCTTGACTTACAAACCGATATTATTGGCATGACAACTGACTGTGCATGTGTCATGGTAAAAGTTGGCAAACTTGTATCTTGCTAACAGCTACTGTGTTTCACACACGGCATACAGTTGGCTGTGGTCGATATTCTATAAAAAAAAAGTTGAAAGAGATTTAAAACTACAGAAAAGACGTCGATTGATTTGGATATAGATGATGACGATGAAGATATGGTAGACATAAATGATGAACAAGGTTTGGCCGCAAACATCGATAGGCAATCCGCTGAAGTGATTCCCGACTACAGTGATTTCATTCAAAAAGTTCGAAAAGTGGTAAAGATTTTCCGAGGATCGCCAACTAAAGATGACATGTATTTGCAAAAATATGTAAAATAAGTGACAGTAAAAGAATTAAGCTTAATTCTAAATTGCCGCACTCGCTGGAACAGCTTGCTAAATATGTTGGACAGGTTTTACAGTCTCAAAGTATGCATTGAGAAGGCTCTCATCGACATAGCATTTGACATAAAAGTTATTGACGAAGAATGGTACAGAATCAAAAACGTCATTGACGGCTTGCAGTTCTTTAAATCGGGTGTCGAAACATTATGCAGAAAAGAGTCTACCCTAATAACTGCAGACAAAACATTTCGATTTATTTTAGAGAAACTGGAGAAGCAAGACACAGTTTTAAACAATGAACTATCCGAGGCGCTACGTTCACGAGTGAAAGAAAGACTTAGTGAAGTTACTGCTATGTTGATTTGCTTGCAGCATCCAAAAAAGTATGACCAAGAGTTGAAAACGCCCAATCCTACATTTGTAATGCCGAAAAAGAATACGTTACGGCAAGAAATGACAAACATTTTTTGCCGAGTCTTTAAAGATGATGCTGAAAATGTACAAGTTGTAGATGATGTAGATGGAGATAATAGTCAACAGTCTCTGGAAAATAATTTATGTTTACAAGAGGAATTAGAAATGCATCTAAAGCAAGATAATGAAGATTACACTAAACAGACAGGAAATAAAACAGAGAAAGACTACGAAAACATATTAAAAAATGAAATGGCACTATTTGAAACAGATAGAGTGAAAGGGAAGTATTTGACTTTGTTGCACGACTATTTATTAACTATCAAACCAACAAGTGTGGAACCCGCCTCGGTGGCGTAGTTGGCTAACGCGTTAGTCATGTTGAGCTCGACTGCTGAGGATGGGGAGATCAAGGTTCGAATCTCAGTCGAGTGAACTGGGGGTGGTTTTTCATAAATGGTTTTCCTCTTTACCTCCACGCAAATGCGGTTTTACTTCTTCTAATTCAACCATCTCAATTCCTAATCCATTAGCGTAATAAGTATTTAAGGCGTCTAACCCGAATGGGTAGTAAGACGCGATGCTAAATTTAAAAAAATACACGTGTGGAGGTAGAAAGAGCCTTTTCGGCCGTTGGCTACATATGTAGTTCTATAAGAAGTAGATTGGGAGATAGCACTATTGATGCTATTTGTTTTTTAAGATCATATTTCCAAAAAGAGAAGTGACTTATTATTTGATATTTATTTATAAATTTGTTAATTTTATATTGATTCTTTACTTTAGTAAGAAAAATTAAGACAATTAGTGAGCTTAACCTAAATTCATATGATACTCTAAATATCTGAATAAAGAAGACCGATTATAATTACCTCAGATAAATGTTAGAAGTAATATTTTTAGTTAACTACAGTACAAAGACTACAAAATTATCAAATATTGATATTTGCTATTGTTTTTGAACTTTTTATTAATAAATATATAGTCAAACAGTAAAATAATTAGTCAATTAGGTGCAGTAAGATATATGATTTTTGTAAATCTTAATAAACATTTGATTATACCATAACAAAGAATATTTATTTAAATTAAAATAACTATAACCTTTGCGGGATCCCGCTGGATTGCAATCCTTAGGCATGACCCATTCTAATGAGCTTTGTCTCCTGGGTTTACTTTATGGAGTGGATAAATATGTATTACATATTGATAGGTATTAACAAAGGTACTAGAGCAGCTTTCCTCTCCATGGTGTTGAATTGACGGATGTGTAACTGAGTGTTGTGTTTGCAGTTTGCTCTGTAGTAAAGTTAGTTTGTAAGTCATGTGCTGGGGATACACCCACACCAATCCTCCTAGGGTATTAGAAGTAAGGTCCTCAAAATACTATATTGGCAGTACCTGGAAGTCAAGGTCCGAATTTAGGTCGTGTGTACTGAAGAGGGCTTTCCCATCCTTCCTTAACGCCAATGCGGGTGCATCTATTTCCAAACTAGAGAAGGTTTTTTTTTGCAATGACGTCCGCCTGTCTGACCCTAAAATTAAGAGTAGTTTAATTAAGGGTGAAACAAAACAAAATCTATTTTCTCAAAATCGGCTCTAATATTTTTGATTAAAATTCGTATCCAGGCATTGATAAAGATTATAAACAAAATGGCTATTCTTAATTTTCCGTGAAAAAACGTGTAAATTTCAAATTTTTATCACATCACCGTAACTCTTTGAGATAAAAAATTACTTATGAATACAAAAATGTAGGGCTATTAGAAATAGAAATCTTTTATTTGAAATATATTTTAATAAATCAAATGGTTTTAAATCTATAAGCAAATATTTTTATTTTTTACTTAGGACTTTGAAATAAAAAATTAATTGTTATGTTCTTTGGTAGACAGAGATGTTTATTATTATTATTTTATTATTTTAGCACCGCGTATTACTACCCGTTCGGGTTATACGCATTAAGCACTAATTACGCTAATGGATTAGGAATTGGGAAGGTTGAATTAGAGGAAGTGAACCCACATTTGCGTGTAAGGAGAGTGTAAAACCATTTAGGAAAAACCACCCCCAGTTCACCCGACCAAGAGTCGAACCTCGATCTTCCCGTCCTCAGCAGTCGAGCTCGACAGAGATGTTCTTTTCGTTGTTTTTGTATCAGTAGGCTATGTATCATTTCATTTAAACTCTTTTGTAGAATGTTAAGCACTTTTTTCCATTATGTTTCTGCAATAGTGTCCATTATTTTGTTTCACATATCTAACGAGTTTTAAGTAAATTAGTCCTATTTCAGGTAAAAGAGCGAGAAAGTCTGTGCACCGTACAATTTTTTTCAAATACATTAAATTAATAACTCGAATAGTTGTTAATCGAGAATTATTCTACCGATGCATCGATTAATCGATTCATAGTGCACCGGCCCTTACTCTATTTCTTCATTGATATATAAAGGGGATGGGTGTTTAAATATTAAACCAAATAGAGAGGACGGCGCACAAACAAACATCTAAATTAGTAATGAGAACAAAGGATAAGTGAGAACAATATAATTTAATTAAACAACATACAAAAGCGTGATTAAGACACAATCTCAATTAGCATAGTCTATAGGTATTGATAGATACTAGGTAGCCAGCTATATATATATCAAGGGGCGTGAATTACCCAATGGATGTACAAAAACATGCCTGAAAGTCAGACACCATCCAACAACATTACATGTTGACAAAATACATTTAGTAGGCTCAATTATTGGGCAAGTTGTAGTTCGGTTATATAGAGCACCTGTGATAAAGGAACTAAGTGAAGCCCTCTCAGTGGGCAAGGTGTGATTAAAGTTGTAATGACAAATACCACGGGCCGTGTCAAAATAGCAGTCAAGCCCCCAAAAGTTGAGCCCCCAACTGGAGTTCAATTAGATACTACCATACAAGTGAACAAATAGTAACACCAGCCGTGCCTGAGANACCTCCGGGGTAGAAAATGCTCGCACTGGGTGAGACGCGGGAAACATTCCCTTTAGGCTGCTGGTCCGAGGACTCAGCAGAAGAAACGCGTGAAGCGCGAGAACCAGTAGATCTAATTAAAATAGAACTCTTAAACCCTAACCATAGCTAACTTAACTAACTTCCCTTAAATAACTAATCATAGTGCTAATCACTACAGCTTGCCAAGATATAGACTATTCCTAGCTGTCTCATGATTATGTAGAGGATCTAGTTACTTCCTCCTATCCAGTGGATCCGACATAGCAACCAACGAGATCATCGTCGAGTACTTTCTTCTCTCGGTGCAGGACGTCCGTAGTTCGGATTATAGGGGATAGTTGTGGCCGTAATCCTTGTAGTGTTGTAATCACCAATGTGTTTGTTGTTATATTCATTGCAAGCCTGCAGCAGCATATATAGTAAGATTCGCAAGGCCTTGTGGGTCGGCCACAAGTGAAGAGTGGGGGAAGCTTCAGTTGAGCTCTAGAAGAAAAATTCGCCGAGCGTACTTTCCACGAGCCGCCTTGCAGTTAACTCTGAACATTTGGTGAGTGCGGTGCAACATTACGTCAAGGCACGGTCCGTCCCCATTCAAGCGGTGCCTCTTCTGATGGGGCAGGTTTTCTCGAGGAAGAGTCCGGGCAGTTGGTATGTGAAAATAATAAACATGTGTTACGAGTATTGTATGTAGGAACAGTATGCTAGAATTAAATTCCTAATGACTTGCTTGGAGTAATTGTCATTCATATTCCGTGGTTCAATGGGACCAAGCCAGTCTAGCCCGTTACATTAGTTTTTAAAATTAATCGATTATTGAATTCTAATTGCCCATCCCTAGTTTAAAGTCCTTTGTTTACTCAAATCCTGAAGTTAACTTCTAAGAGCCCTTATTGTAAATAGATGTGAGCAAATACAGAACAGGACAAAGAGAATACAGAATACGACAAAGCATGGAACGTATGATCATAGGGCGCATCGAAGAAGAAGACACCATTTTGAAAAAATTTTGTAGCAAAATATTCTGTTTTCTTGTGATTTTGTTTATTTCGGTTGAACTTTGTCTTTTTAGTTGCATTTTTTCTTCAATTGGATTGATTATTAATTGAATGATAAAATTCCTCCTAGCTCAGAATCCAAGCGTTTCTAGACCCATGTTCATATGGACCTTCATTAATGTTTTGTCGATGAAAACACAGCCCCAGATATATCCACTTAAGCTAATTGCTCCTGACCTCTAATCATTATTGTCGTGTATAACGTGCCCAAGTTTGTTACTATGCCAATGGCTCACTTGATAAAAGTACTGTCCCAGTGGTTTTTAAAACTGTACACGTGGTATTGTTTTTTGTTTGTAGTTTGAGCCGTACAGTGGTAGACGTAATGAAAGGAGGGTTGAGGCTTAGGGGCGGGGGAATAGCCAACGTGACATGCTCCCATAAAGAACCAAGCGGACTTCAATCTCCGTGCTTCCAACTTTGTGTCTGAGATCAACACTGGTAACTAATGATACGTGACCATCAAAATCCTTATAACACGCTGTCTTATAATCAAAATAAAATAATTGTGTGTAAAGGTCTTTAGCCCTAGTAAAAAAAAAATTCTCAGAGTGAAGTTCAAAGAATAACTTAGATGCTTAAGATAATCGCCTCCGTCAACGAGAACGTGTCAATCGCTGTCAAGTCACACGGCTTAAAATATAATGGTCTGGCTCGTTTTCTGGAACTATTGCTCTATTCTGTCTAAGTTTATACTCCTTTTTGCCCTTTGCCTACAACAATCCTTTGTCATGTCAATACAAAAAGAGAGGAAAGAAAACTACGAAGCTTATTATCTAAAAGTAAATAGGAAATCTCACTGATAGTTCTCAAATATCTTTAAATCTTTTGTTTTGAGCCTATTAAAAATCACTAATATTTGTTAGAAGAAGTATAAATTTAAAGCACTTTTTCATCGGGCCTAGTTTCATAGCTTTGCAAATATTCTTAAAAGAAGTCGTTGAAAATGAGCTAATGCCATATTTTCACACATTTTTCATATTAATAAAAAATAAATCATAGGGCTGTTAAGAAAAAAAAAGCCCTGTTGGAATACTTTGACTTAAGCTTGGCATGAATTTTTTTTTATATTGCTTTAGAGTTGAACGTTTGCACTGCAATTTCTTACTTACAGGGGTGGCCCCCTTGATGCGAGTGCGTTTTACACGTTTAATCCCCTCCTTGTTTCCTTAAAAATAATATAAATATTTGCGGATATGCCGGCCCCAAGGTGCACACATAAATATAAGAACAAATATGTTGTCGAATGTGGAAGAAAAACGCATATTGAACTCGAATAACTATTAAAATCTAACTCAAAATAACTTCTAGCAACAACATAATTTCAAAAATACTCCCAAGGATCGATATCCTGATTCCTCTTTAACTTGCGGATTTTTGACCCTAAATCATTATTATGTATTTGCTGCTTCAGGGGTAAAATAGTCGAAATCGTCACACACTAATTAAACTAGAATTTACCCGATGAGGATATCAGAACTCGAAACATGGTCATATATACTGAGTTATTTTTACTTAATCGTTTTTCACCTTACCTTCACGCAAATGTGGTTACACTTCATATGAATGAAACCTTCCTCATCTCGAAAACACTAGTGTAAATAGTATATAGACATATAGTCCGAACGGGTAGTAGGACGTGGTGTTAAAACACAACAAACAATGTATTTACTAATTTCCACCCCATACACAGTTAATTTTTCACACGCCATTGAATAAATATATATTTAAAATTCTGCAGTTGAGAGTTTAATTTTACTCGTGCCCCCTTACCCTCAAAACTTTAACCCTGGAACAATGCAGTAAAATCCAAACCATAAATGATAAAATTAAAACCCATGTGGTAAAATTTAAAAAAAACGTGCAGTAAGATTTTAAACATCACTATTAAGTAAAATCTAAATATCATACCTTAAAAACCTAAACACTACGGGTAAAACTCGATGATTTTTTATACCTGTTGGGGTCAAGATAGGATTTCCAATGTTAGTGAATTTACGTTCTATTCTGGGAGTCTTAAAGATAAAACGTTTAAACTAACACCATATATTTTTAAATAATTCTAAAAATAGTCTTACCGTATCAAACATTTTTTTATCTTGACTTAGTTTTTTTGTAAACTCATTTTTACTTTCTCGTTACGTTACAGGTAGAGAAAATGTTGTGATTGTCAAAAAAATCGAGTTAGTGATTTTGACGAATGTCGACGTTTCATGCCCCCCGAATCTGAAAAAGTTGTTTTTGAATTGCCGTCTGTCGATCTGTCTGTACCTCGGAGTAGAGCCTAATCTATTTTACCGATTGGGCTAAAACTTGGTATCTAGGGTTTTCATAAGGTTTCCCCGAAGGATTTTTGGAATTAAATATCCAACCCTCTTATTAGGGTTAGTTTCCTTAAGCGTGAAAGGAGAAAAAAATTCTATTGAATCAAAATTATATCTAAAGATTTTGATTAAATTTTATTTCCAGCTTTAGTGTCCCGGCCTGATGGGTTAATTCTATTTTTTTTATCATATCTTCGTTACTCTTTGAGATATGAAATTGCTCATCATTGCAAATATGTAGGTATATTTATAGTAAAAATATTTTATTTGAAACATATTTTTATAAAACCAACAATGTACAAGCTAAAGGCATATATATATATATATGCTGAAAACAGTATCCTGAATAAAATCTTATATCTTCTCCAGTTGCCCAATCAGCATCTGCCATCCCAATAAGTGGTTTACTAGTTTTCTTGAAAACCAGTGCGAGATTTTTGGTTCCCTTTAAGTAGCGCAAAACCCTTTTGGCAGCCTGCCAATGCTCTTTCGTGAAACGGGTGTTGTATTGACTTGATAAGCTGACTGTATGTGTTATGTCTGGCCTAGCAGCCACAGGCAGATACATGAGTGAACCAATTAAGTTTTGATGGAGATATTTTTCGATATGTCCAGGATTCTTCTGTAACTTGATGTGTAACGTTGCTTGAAAGCAACGTTACAAGCAAGGAACTAATATGAGTTAAATAACACCTAGTCTACAACTACGAAGAATGGTCCTGTTTTTTCTTGCCCTCTTTACCTTGTTGTACGTGTTCACCTGCCCTTGTCCAGTAGAGGAGAAGGGGGTGGTACAGATGCTAGGTATCATTGGAGTAGCAACAGTTCTACAGTCACTCATGCTGTATTCTTTGAGAAGTTCTTCAACGTATCGAGTTTGCGATGCTGAAATCATACCATCCTTGTGGCAGAACTCGATTCCTAAACAATAATGTAGTTCTCCGAGGTCTTGCATTTCGAAGGATTTCATTAGTTCCCTTTTTAAATCATTCAGATGTTGCTGAATTCTTAATTCCACTATAATATCATCTACTTATATGCCTATCAATGTTTGTGTTCCCCCCCCCTTTTTTTTGTCAGTAGTAGTAGATGTGTATATACAAGGATCAGCTTGAGAGGGAACGAAACCCAATACCTTTAGTTTCAAGTCCAACCATTTAAATTATTGCCTACCGGCTTGTTTTAAGCCATAAACAGCTCTTTTAATTAGGGATACTTGTCCTTATCTGATTTTAGAAGCTTTTATAGCATCTTCTTAGCTTTTATAAATGTATAATGGTCTTTGTTGTGGCTTTCGTCCATCATTATGTCACACCAAAATGTTTCCAACATGTCTGGTTTTTGCATTAAGATTATTTCTTCAATTTTACCATGGAGGAAGCCAGTCTAAATAACAATTTGAGTAACTTTTATGTCTTGATTAAGTGCCACTCCAAGAATAACTCTGATTGAGCTCAATCTTGCGACAGGAGCATAGGTTTCAACAAAGTCATTTCCCGGGCGCTGAACAAAACCTTTGGCAACAAGAAAGGCTTTCCTTCTCTCTAGCTCCCCATTGACTTTATATTTATTTTTAACACCATTCTGCTACCTATCACATTGTCACCTTCTTCTCGTGCTACAATTTCCCAAGTTTCATTTTTTGAGTACAATTTTATTTCCTCTTTTATAGCTTTTTTCCATGCTTCTCCATCACCGCCTTCTAATGCATATTTAACATCACAATAGACTGACACATCATCTGACAACCAAATTGGAAGTTTCCTGTTGCGTTTTGGCCTTGAGTGTACTTGGTCTTCATCTGGATCTTGCTCTTCTTGGTCTGAGATGTATACAAGGTCTTTAACTGGAACAGGTGGCACTGGAAGAGTTAGTTCATCAACATTTTCTTCATTAATAACTTCTTGTTGTCCTCATCAGGTTAATCATCCATTACTATAATGTTGTCTCCTCTTCTCTCCTTTGAGTCATATAATTTTTTGTCCAAAACTCTGACAGCTCTTGTAATTTTGATTTTCTTTCGTTGGGCATCTATATTTTGTAAGCGTTCGAAATTTTGGAATATCCGACAAAATTCTTTTATCTGCCCTGGTAGATAACATTCCTTTGCCAGACTTTTTGTCCAACTACGAAGGTTTTGTTGCCAGATACATGAAGATGTCGAACATTTGGAACTCTTCCTACCCATTTCAGAAAAGGTGTTTCGTCTTAAAGGTCCTTGATGGAGACCTATTACGCAGATAGTTTGCTGTGTGAATTGCCTCAGCCCAAAATGATGGGTGCAGGTTTCCAACATGATACATCGGGCTTTATCAAGTAGGGTTCTATTCATCCTCTCCGATAAGCCATTCTGTTGAGGGGTATACGGTGTTGACTGCCGCCTCTGAATTTCGCATTCTTTTAGAAATATCTCAAACTCTTTGTTGCAGTATTCTGAAATTTCATAATCAGAGTGCGTAAAATTTCATTTATTTGTTTTAAGAAATAAACTCGGCTGTAGTGCGTTTTTTAATCTGTAAAGGTTACAAAATATCGTGATCCGACACGCATGGGGCCACAAACATCCGAATACACTATTTCCAAAACTTTGAGGTTTTCCGGAACTTCTCTTGTAGAAAAAGGAGCTAGGGTCGTTTTTCCTTTGATACATACCTCACAAACACCCAGCGCATCACTCTTAGCTTTCTAATGTTTCATTTTTGTACGCCAACTTTAAATATACTTTGTTTAAGTGATCAAGTTTTTTCATGCCATTTTTCTAATTCATGTTTTTCATGCACTTTATTTGCTACTTCTAGAGCCTTAGAATCAACATAATAGAGCCCATTTAACTGATTAGCTTCTAATACTACATGGCCTTGAGGATTTGTTACTAATGCTTTGTTCTTTTTGAACAAGACATCTAACCCTTTATCATTCACTTTAGATACTGATAGTAGAATTGTGGTCAGATTTGGTAAAGAAATGGGTTATGGCAAATTAATTTTGTTCGAATCTTGAATTTCGATTCTAACTAGGCCAGTCCCAACAATAGACGCTGTATGATTCTCAGAGGCCAATTTAAGAGTCCCATGCTCAGGGGTTTCAACAAAGTCCTGAAAACTATCTTTATGTCTACACATAAATGAAGTGCATCCGCTGTCAATTCACCATGATAAAATGTCAAACTCACCTGTATTAGAAGAAAGGAACAGTTCTTCCACTTGGAAAGTTGTTTCCCCATTTTTATGGTTGTTCCATATACATTTTATGGCATTTATATTTAAATTGAGGGGTTGAGGTAACATTGGTAGGTTTTTGAAAATAACTTGAACGATCTTTGTTCTTTGATCTTTTTAAATTTTCCCCCCGAAAAAAGCGTCCTCCGAGGTCACATTATAATTTTTTCTTCTGGCTTCAAACTCTTCAATTATTTTAATTCTTAAGTCCTCTGGGGTCGGCAAGTTATCCCTGGATTCAATTGCTACTATAAATTTTTCAAAGGATTTTTATACGCTATAAAGAACCATTATGCATAAAAGATCAGGATATATACTGTTCCAAATCTTCAAGCATATCAACAGCGTCAGTGAATTTATTTAAATGATTACGGACGTCGTCATCCTCATTCATATTCTGAAGAATCAATTGTTTCAATGAAGTGGCTTTTCTAGCGGGACCTTTACTTTGGTAAAGTTTTAATAACGTATCCCACACATCTTTTGAAAACTTACAGTTCTTAATATGTCTAAGTTCCCTAGGCGATACAATTAAGGTTAGATCTGACCTTGTATTGAGATCGTGTTCCTTCCATTTCAGTATGTAATCATCATAGGTTGTAGAGCATTTTTCTTGACCAGATACATATTTCCATAATCCGCTTCTTATCAAAACTGATTGTACTTGAAGTTTCAAAGTATCATAGTTATCCTTTTAGATGACTCAATACGATAGTTTACTAAATTTGTCATGACAAAAAAAAACTTATTGTTTAACTAGCAGCGCGAACTAGAACACTTTCACAATCGACGAGCACAACTTAATACTTTCATTTAAACTACAATAACTTACAACAATTTTAGAATGAATCACTTCATTTATTTAAAGTACATATCTGGGCTCAAATCTTGTAGAAATTCAAATAATAATTATTAATAAACTAGTTGTTGCGATATGTGTATTGATACATTTTAAGCACAGCAACGGTGAATATTTTCGTCAACAACATAAAATAAAACAATGATGACAGGATCTCCTTAAACTGAGTTGGATCTAGGATTAACATAACAGAATAAAATATTCTGAAAATTGAAATATGACACCTGGACACGGGAATCGAAACCGGGGCCTTTGGCTTAGTACGCCAATGCTCTAACCACTGAGCTATCCAGGAATCGTCCCGTAACCAGGGTCATTATTCACTCATATTTTAAGGCAGAGTCTATGATGGACGTGCGGAGATTGTCGGCTACAAATGTGTGCTCTATTAAGATCACGAGCTATTAGATAACACAGCCACCTTAGACTCGGTAATTGACTTATTGCAGCCATTTGTACAATTATTATAACTGTACGGGATTGCGTATTAATTAATCAAATAGCCAAATCTATTATTTATGCTATAAGGAAGAGTCCCGGGTTCGATTCCCGTGTCCAGGTGTCATTTTTCAATTTTCAGAATATGATATCTAGAAGGAGTAATACTCACTAAAAAGCATAAATAATAGCTTTGGCTATTTGATTCATTAACAAAATAAGGTTACCACAAGTCTTTAGCAAGTGATTAATTATTGTTCATTGTTCTGTCTTATTTCAACAATTAAACTAATAGTTTCTGAGATATTGGAAAATATATTGATACAATTTTGTGATCTTTGGTTGTACATAGATACTAATTAAATTTTAACTCAATAATTATTTAATTCCATAGAGTAAGTAAATAAGAAAATCTCTCAAAATCTTGTTCTTTTTCCTTTAACTTCTTAGGGAAAATGCTTGTACAGCAATAATCTATTTATCAGTTTAGAGTAAATAGTCAAATTTACCTTTTTTATTGGTCAAAATTTATGAATAAAGAACTTAATAGCAATGCGATAACCATAAGATGTGCAACCCCTAATAAAATGTCAAAAGTTTTAACCAGAAGTCGAATATTTTAATACGAAGTAGTGACCCTTATGGACCCAATATGGATTATTTTGGTCCAAATATACAAATGAGAACTTTAATTCTTTTAAAATAAAATTATAAAATTTAAAACTGGGAGTAAAAAAGTTTTATGTGAGTAGGCCTATTACGCAATTTTTGCTCGGGTTTGCTAGGGTTTATTATTTAATTTCACATATACTACGAGTTTTGATTAAATATCTCCAATTTTAAACAATGGAGTCAGAAAGTCCATGCGGAGTTTCGTACCATTTATTTTTATAAATCATATTCAACTTAGGCTATTTGGCTTCCTCGCTAAAATGGCCTACCAGAATGTAGATTAAAAAAGTCCGTGGAAGATATAGGAAACATGAAAAAGGTAATTTTAAAACGCCAGTCAAGGCTTTCAAGGCGCTAATAGTATAGTGAGTGTGTATACCCGTCAAAAGAAGGGGGGAAGGGTTAACAGTAGATAAACAAGAGGTTTCGCAGGGTGAAATGTTCATTTTTTCCCCTCTATTTCTATTTTGTACATAGGTGTAAAAGTGTGATAGCACTTAGGGTGCTTAGGTACGTCAAGCTATAAGATGCAACCCACTTCGCTAAATAGCTTTGAAATCTCCAAGTAGGCAACGTCGTTAAATACGACCCAATAAAACCAAAACATTGTTCTGTAAAGTCTCCGCACTTCGTGGTAAAATCTATTCTTGGACTTGTGTAAACGGCCAGCCAATAAAATTAGCAATAGCCCACCGTGTTATGTTATATAGGTCCACAACGACGTATGCTACTATTATAACGGTGTAATCAACTAGTTTCTTTCGTCTATTTGTTGGAGGGAGATGGGGGGGGGGGAACCCAACAAAAAGATAACACAGGTAAATTAAACTAGTATAGGGTTTACATGAACAGGTAATAATTTCCCGCTAACCTGTCTAGATAATCATGGATAATCAGGGGTTGACCCATTCCTCCTTCATCCCGGAATAAACCAAAACAAACAAAACAAAAATCATCCCGGTAGGATGTATAGAGGGTCGGGGAGGGGGAGGTAATGAGCGTTCCACAGACCGCATTTATCCCACATTCCCCTACTACAACACAATCTGTGCTATTACCCCTTCCAGACTCTGATTGCAACGCTAATCAATGTCACCGTAGGGGCTGAAGGGGGGAGGGATGTATTACACACTGCCTCCAACAATGGTAACATGCGCCAATTCGGCTATCTGATCGCATTGCAATTACTTTTGCATATGAGAGCGGTACCGATTCTAGGTCGTACGTTTTGTGACGTCATGCTTGTAATTGTGTGTGTTTTTATTTTATTTTAAAAGCAATTTCGATTCCATTTCGTATACCACGCATTTTATTTGAATCTGTTTTTATATAATTCTCTAATTTATTTTTGTGTCAATGGATTTTGATATGCTTTGTATAAAAAAAGCAATATCAGGATGTGCATATTAGCAAGCGTAGACTTATAATTTGTTATTATGCTAATTGTTTCGTTTGCTTCAATGTTCATTTTAATCTCATCTTACGGGAAAGAGAATTGCTATTCTGGACATTTCTACTCTATTAAAGTGATATGAGACGTGAATTCCAGGATGCATGTAGACAAATAGAAATAAACGTAATCGATATTTAAAAATAGTAATAATAACAATTAACTGTAATGTATTTAGGTCACAAACTACAAAGTGGAATTAGCTTAGATCTAGTGTGATTACTTGGCTTTGATCAGGAAGACCTGGCTTCTAATTACGTTCGTGTATACATGGGCTTTTTCCTACCCCCTCCTCATTAATCTCTATTAGGCTTATATCCCCTTTATTTAGGTAAATACTGATACATATTCTCTATTTTACGCCTTACTTGTCCTTAGATGAATTAGAGTTGATTGAGGGTAGTCTTATTTTCACAGGAAGCCCGTTATTTGAAAACTTGAAACTCAAGCTGTACACACTGAAGTAAATAAAAATATGTAAATGATATTTACATTCTTAACTCGTTTAGTTATGAATGTAAAGAGAAATTGTAATTCATAAGTATTATGGGAAGTGTTCATTAGCTTTTTCAACAATAGATAAAATAAAACATATTTCTGCAATCAATGTTGGTAGTTGAAAGGGGACTTCATATTAAAACTAGGATTTATCTAGAAAGGAGAAAAAAGAGAAGTTAGAAATAAACTTTTAAAAATATTCTGAAAAATTAGAAAATACAAATTTATTTGTATGTGTTTCATATTATATGTTTTAGTAACTTTTATAATTACTGTCCACATTTTTCTTCCTATCTAAATATTACTGTAGCTTACCCATAACATCATGATATTTCTTTTAAATCTGATAAACCCTATTCCCAATATTATTACAAGTCCATCTCCAAGTGAACATGTCATTTTTAACACATGTATTACCTATCGGATAAAACAAGGTAAAGTATAAACCGATGTATATTTTTATTTTATTTTAAGTCAACAGCCCGAAGGTTAGTTTGACCGTTTGATGTGATTTATATCCATCCGGAGCTGGGAATACACTCAGCCCTTCGACTGGTTAGTGCTGCCTGCACTATCTGGTATAAATCCCATGTACTGGGGGAGTTCAGAAAGTGTGGTGGTTCCCCGTTGCCCTTTCACACTGAATGTATATGAGCTAGTGTTAAAGAGCCTACCAATTTTACCGGAAATATATTTTCACACATTTTTCCGGGTTCTTTTACATGCAATAATAAACATGGGGCCAAAGGAAGTTGTGCTACAAATTTCTTTAGCTAAAGAAAATTCCGTTGACCTCAGTTACGTTTGAACCCACGAACTTCGAGTCCTGGGGCGAGAGCTTTACCCCAAAAGACCACCGAAGTCAACAATATATCATATAATTTGTCAACGCATTCTACTATTCGTCAGGGCTGTACGCATTTTAACTACGCTAATGATATAAAGATGAAAAAGATAGAATTAAGAGGAAATAAGCACGAAATCAATTCATTGTATAAAATCATTCATCTTATCGTATCATTTGGCCGAAGGAAAGACGTTGGGCCATCGGTCGGTCGGACGCCACCTCTTACCGTTTGTTCAATGCCTAACCTTGAATACAAGATTCACGTCCCTCGTCCCTTACCCCTCGTAACCAGTAGGTGTGTCAGGTGCTGCCGTCTATCATAACTCCGATGGTATCACAGGTGCATCTCATGGCATCCTTATGGTAAAATGTAGCTCACGGAATACGCAATATACTTTATATAATGGTATAAGCAAGTGCACGCATTTTAAAATAGTATCTTATACATAACAATACATTCATGACATTCCTTTATTTATTTATTTATTTATTTATTACTAACTCGCATCAGTGGCATAGATAGTTAAAGCGCTAGTTTTGCGTTGAGATAGACTGCTGGGGATGGGTAGATCAAGGTTCGAATCTCAGTCGGATGAACTGGGGTGCTTTTTCTTAAATGTTTTTCCACTTTCCCTCAACGAAAATGCAGGCTCACTTCCTCTGATTCAACCTTTCCAATTTTTAATCCATTAGCATAATTAGTACTTAAGCATATAACCCGAATGGGTAGTTATACTCGGTGCTAAAAAAAATTTAGCTAAAGTATTCGGCATTGCGTGATTATACCGGGCAACGATTTTATTTGCTTCAAAAACGACCAGAGAAAAAAAATCTTGTCATTTCATTTCTTCCAACCCAATATCAACTCTGATAGTCTTAATATTTTAATATATTATAAGTAACATTTTAGAAAACATTATAAAATAAGTTTTAGCAAGGAGCGTTGTACGATATAAGATAAGATTTGAAAATACAGTTTTAAATGTAAAAGAATCATTTTTACCAGTACTGTTGTATTGTGCGCCCTCTACTTTGTTCACTAATCTCATAGAATATTTGTTTTCACTTTAATTGTTTATTGACTGATTTATATTTATTCATATACTTCATATAGGAATCAGGAAAAATGATTATTTCTCTGGTTTGTTATGTTACCGATTTTTTTTATTTACAGCGTTTTCATATGCACCTCAACCAGGATAAGGTTTTTAGATCGTTTTCACGTTGAAAGCAGGAAACGTGGATATGTTGACCCAGCTAAATTATTTTAGAGAACTAATTTACTAAAGTTTATAGTGTAATTTAGTGCAATAATATTTATCCACCATGATTCAAAAGCAACTTAATGAAATCATTAATTTATTCCCCCACTCACCTTCCTACTCCTATATGCCGAGTTCTTACCGTTACAATCAATTATTCTAATTTTGTATACTTTGTAAAGAATATTTTATATTATTCATGTTCATCACCAAGCTTATTAACTACCAAGGGGCTGGTATTGGCAGGGTAGATTAAAATAAATCTACCCCGCATTATCTTGAAGAGGGGAATGGTTAAAATAACTACCGGGATTACATCACATTTGTAAAAACTACACCCTAGTGTATCTGGCTGAGATTCAAACCTTTACACCGGCAACTTTGTTCATTAAAAACTTAATGCCTTAGACCGTATGCTTATTGGTGCTGGTGTAAACTAGCTGGAAGAGAGAATTCGAAATATTAAAAATGTAAGCTCACTCCCCATTGCACCCAACAGGCGTTCTAACCCCGGTGTATCTGTCATCAGAGACTCAATACAATAAACATTTAATGTGGATTGCTTGACCCCCACTGCAGGTATCAATAATGTATAAATACACTACATATTTCATTTTTATTTGTGTACAGTAGCCTTCTATATTTACAAACAGGGTGTATCGATTTATTTGGGAAGTAACTGGGGTGTGAATAGTAGACCTCAAAACAACACCAAAAGTCCATATGAACATATGTCTTATGATTTATGGTTCCCGAGATATGGCCTTTCAAGGTTCTGCTAGAGTAAAGACACATACTTGACACACCCCTGTTCATATCCCTGTCTATATACCAGCAATGATACGTCGCTTACAAGAGGTGCAAAAGGGGTGTAAATATACAGTCTACATACATAGGCCTATGTACACATAATAAATATATATATATAATTAATTGTATCTTTCCCCTAAAAAGTCTTCGCGGACCCCAGGTTAAGTAGCAATGCCTTAGACCATGCCTGCTTCTCCACCAGCGTAATAGAAGATCTTACAACGAATAAAACATGTTTATTATTATTATTATTACTACTAGCACCGCGTCTTACTACCCGTTCGGGTTATACGCACTTACGCTAATGTGTAATGGTAGGGTGAATGTGAGATGAATTGGAAGACCTACAGTTTAACGTGGAATCCGAACCACGGTGGAGACNATTCCTCACATTCACAAGATGTCTTGTCAGAGGTGAAGGAAGGGTTTGGTAATCAGATAAATCTTTGCCGGGACCGAGGGTTGAACCCCGGCCGCCAGCACAGAAGTCTGACACCTTACCCCTAGACCACCAGGTCACTAATAACATATAAAATATGAATACAAGTGTTTGAAAATTATTCTTACAACTTTGAAACGAAATGAAATATTTACTTACCAGTCAACTAACACACACAGATTTACCAATCAACAGAAAACCCAAAGTTACTGTTTTATTAAAGTAACGAGGTTAAACACATTCAATATTAGTACCGTTAGTGTTTTGGAAATCATCAAGGTGATCATCCAAATGCTGCCATTATTAAGACCATTTTTGAACACCCTGTACAACTCTCGCAAGTCAAAATCAATCCTGTTGAAGTAAATATGTTTTTTTATATATACATATATTTTATTTTTCACCTTTACCTCCAAAGTTGCTTTTCCTACTCTATATATTTCACCTTTTATTGTTCCAATTCTGGTGAGAAATAAATTGCTTTTTTTCCCCTTTACCTGATGAAATAGGGAACCAGTATTTTATCATTTATATTTCTCAAGGTAGTGCACGTGGATTCCCGATCTTGATATAATATAGTTACAAAAAATCGTCATCCCGTTTAAAAATTAGTTTAATAACTCTGTTATTAACGGCCTAGTTAGTAATTGGTAAGGCTGAAAAAGGTAGTTTGAAACAGTTGCACTTAAGTTAGAATCGAATTGGGATGGGAAAACCCAACCTTACCAGTAACCCTAGCCGAGATTTGAGGCTATAAATATAATCAACGGTCGATCAAGTATGTTGCGAGACTGACGTCTTAGACCGTAGATCATTCAACACCTATATGGCTATTATTTACCAATGTATTAAGTAATCCTAATTTATAGGGTTTAAGTCAGCGTTATATAATAATACTTTTAAATAAAACTAAGAATTACTAGATGAGGGAACAATGATTGGTTTAAAGTCCCATTTAAAAAAGCCTTTTTTAAGTACAGCGTCTTAATACCCATTTGGGCAATTCGCCTATCTACTAATAACTACGAAAATGATTTTAGGAACCAGGAAAGTTATATTTGGAGGAAGTATACTATCATTTACATGGAGAGAAAGAGTAGAAAACAACTTACTAAAGACCACACTTAGTACACACAACCGAGATTCGAACTCCGATTTCGCCATTATCGGCAGTCTAGTTTACTGCGAGTGAAGCGCGTTAGACCACACGGCCACTGAAGTAGCTAACAAGTGTTTATGAAATAACTTGTTTTCAAGGCATCCTCTCCAGTCCATATTGAACACTATTTTAAGGAAATTTGAAAAATCTAGAAAGAGTCCTGGGTCAGTTTCCTTAGCTACTGTATTTGCGAAAAGGAGCTGTGCCTGTCTAGATTACGATTTGTTAATCCTTCCCCAAAGACCATGGGCTGCATATACCACTACCATGACACGAGCTGGGCACAGTCAAAAGGTACAGAGGTGTGATAGGTGGTGTGCATTTACATTGTCTTTAACAGTCAAAAGGTACAAAGGTGTTTTACAAATCTGTTGTTAACTTCCAACACTATAATTCTAAAAAACAAAACATTTTTCCTAAAATATGTAGATATTCCTTCATAATATTTCAAACAGAAATTATCGTTACTAAAATAAAAGATTCAAACACTATATAAGAAAAAGAAATTGACAGAATATTTCAAAGCATTTCAAGGTAGACTGGCTTAAGTAAACGAGGTCCTTGTAAACAAAGGATGTGTACACAAAGGAGAGAGTTTGTCGCTAGTTGACTTTTCACGCCCAGTTCTTCTGAATGAAAATAAAGAGGTTGAGGAGGAAGAGAAAAAAATAAAACGGGTGGAGGGGGGTACGTTGACAACGACTATAAATTAAATCAGTGGGGATTTAAGAAAATTGCATGATATTAAAAAAAATAGGAGGTAGAAATAAAACATATTTATGATTTGACAACACCTCAGCTTAATGGCCACACAATATATATTTAAATTAAATTAAATATAGTTGAAAAATGAGCCCTGCACATGGAATTTGAACCCATGACCTTTGTAAAAATTTGCTGTGAAAATAATACAGTATTGTTATTGTTTGTTGTCATAATAAACTGATTTTATCAACAAATGTCTTACACACTTGTTTAAGTGCCCGTCTTACCCCTACGGATAACACCCAAATTAGGTAGTTTCTACAACTAGTACCAGATGTGACATCGTGGTGTGGTTTTCTCTATTCTACTTAAATAAACAGTTGAATTGAGATCAGGTAAACTGTTTTACCGAAATTTAAAAAAGTACAATATTATTATTATTATTATTATTAGCAGTGCGTTATACTACCCTTTCGGGTTATACGCACTTACTCTCATGTGTAATGGTAGGGTAATTGTGAGATGAAATGGAGGACCCACAGTTTAACGTGGAATCCGAACCACGGTGGAGGCCTGGAATTTCACACCTTCACAAGCTGTGATAAATACACGTAAGAAGTGAAGGAAGGGTTTGTCAATCTGATAAAGCCGTGCCGGGACCAAGGACTGAACCCTGGACCTCCAGAACAGAAGTCTGAAACCTTACCTCTATACCACTAGGTAACCTAAAAATTACTATACAATTTCAAAATAATTGTTTTACAAAGAATAAACTACTATACTTAAGACAATTTTGCAGTTGTGAAATAAATAATTCAGAAAAAAAAAGCACTTCAATTCCCTTTCTGGTGAGAACGTGATCTGGTATATGGCTAAAAACAGGCTCTTAACACTATAAGATACACAATATCCTGTTCCCAGGCTGTCAATTTATCAATGTGAGAGAATCCACTTTAATTTATTAAATAAATCATTTTTAGA
Source organism: Timema californicum (assembly GCA_902141385.1). NCBI lineage: Eukaryota > Metazoa > Arthropoda > Insecta > Phasmatodea > Timematidae > Timema > Timema californicum. The sequence goes on along the minus strand of CABFOW010000531.1, from coordinate 2,727 downwards.
TCGTGCTGGTAATCAAACAAAAGAGCCTGGACTAAAGTGTCAGAATATATTTGGTCTTAAGTTCACAGCGTGCGATGAGTACGTGGATAAAGAAGTAAGTCTTATCTAATCCTGTTTACGTGGATATAAGAGTTCAAATCCTGGCTGGGTGTTCTGAGGTAATTCCGACTCTGCTTCCACGAAAATGCGAATACATTTTCTCTATTCTACCGTTAAATAGTCAGAGAATGCAAATTATTTAATATTTATTTCCTAGTTCTATAGTCTTATATATCAACATTCTACAGTTAAATGTTCTATGTTACAGTTATATCTTATTAAAGAAAGAAAATTGTCAATCTTATGACATGTTAGCTAATTGACAAAACAATTAATTAATAATGCCAGTAGGAAGCAAGCACTATGGATTTGTGTGTCACAATCTCAACCAAACTTTGCCAATTAGCTTAAAAGACAATTATTAAGTCTAAGTATATTTCCTTCGATATAGGAAAAAACCCGCCTTGGTGGCGTAGTTGGCTAACGCTCTTGTCGTGTTGAGCTCGACCGCTGAGGATGGGGAGATCGAGGTTCGAATCTTGGGCGAGTGAACTGGGGGTGGTTTTTCCTAAATGGTTTTCCACTCTCCCTCCACGCTAATGCGGGTTCACTTCCTCTAATTAAACCTGCCCAATTCCTAATCCATTAGAGTAATTAGTACTTAAAGCGTATAACCCGAACGGGTAGTAAGACGCGGTACTAAATATTATTATTATTGATATAGTCAAAAAGTCTAAAAATCATATATATTATTAATGCTTTATACATGCCCATGTGTAGTTTTATCGCAATGGGAATATCCTTAGCAGATTACTAAAAAAAGTTCCTAGATTTGCTTTAACATAATATATTCAAATGCTAGGCAAAGTGTGATCTATCACTTTTGACAGTTTGTGTCAATTTAAATAGCTATTAGGAAAATGCAGTGATTTTTTAATTGCTAACCTCTCTATTTTTATATACTCGAAAAGGGTATTTCTATGAATATCTGACATTATTACGCTGCCTTCATAAACGTCACCTTTTAGCATTTGCTTTACTTCGGGCAGGGGTTGGTTATGCAGCTCCGCACAAAGCTCCTGTTTAAAGTGGCGGCCTAACATTTAAGGCGCTAGCGAACCCGTTCTATGGAGCGTTCCCTCTTTCATTGTAGTACTGAAGAGGCGTTTATTGACGGACACTACTTTTTGCTTTCTATTTGATAGCTTTCACCATTAGCACTGTCCTTCTTTTAGTTCAGTGTAGTTGTTATTTTGTAGTTAAAAACTTAACCGTTTTATTTAAATGAAATACACAGACCTATACTATTTTATATAACCTTCTACTGATGCATCCAGTGGCAACAATATAAACTATCAAAAACAAATTTTAAATCATACACTTTCAACAAAAAGTGAAAATATTATACTATATCCCAGTTTTACGAAGCCATACATTATCACATCATAAGTCTCGTTCCAAATATGGGAGAAAGCCACTCATTTGTCGATTATGTTTTTTTAGCTCCGCGTCTTACTACCTATTAAGGTTATACATATATGTTATAGTTACGCTAATGAGATAGGGATGAGGAAGGTTGAATCCAGAGGAAGTGTATCCGCATTCATGTGAAGGGAGAGTAGAAAACCTTATTAGTAAAAACCACCATCAATACACCCAACAGGGATTAGACCCCCTACACCCCCTGCTATTGGCAGTCTATTGTAACACAAGAGTGGAACTTAGACCATGTGGCCACTGAAGCAGGTTTTATAGCTACAGTTGTAATCATGAACAGCGCTTGCAAAGTCTAAAATATATATTTTTATACAGAGTAGACAAAATATTGATGAAATGTTTGTTACCTCTTAAAACATTTAAAGTGAAACATTGAAAATGTTGACTTGCTTGAAACTTTTTTTTCTTTTGACTTAACAGGAGATTATTATGTCATATAAATTACAATAGTAACTCAAATATATTTTTGAAAGAGATTGTGCATCAATAATAATGACCCCTTTGATGAGGAGTGTCATTTCTAAGTGGTAGAGCGCGTATCCCGTCTTTAACTCTGCCCGGTCTCAAAGAACAGGGTGCTGTTAGTTAGATTGGTTTGCAGCGCTGAGGACTTTTATTCAGGGCTCTAAATTACTTCTCTTCTCACCAAGGGCAATAATTATATTTCGTTTCATGGACCGGCCAGAGGATGTGAAAACTTAGTTTGGTAAATAACGGCCTTCACCCTCCTTTCTCCCATCACAGCTAATACTGGGTTGATTGTCAGACGTGTGGCTTAAAACACTGTTTTTGGGTTATATTTATATATATATACACGCTGAATATATATATATTTAGTTTAATTACTTAAATCGGGTCTATTGAGAAACATTACTGTAGAACAATGTCGTATCATCCTGTTTACAAGCTTATCATCATCATCATCATCACCATCATCATTAACTTTTTCCGACTGGTGACCGGGTCAGTTTAGTAAAATGCCTTCATCTTTCTCCTTTATTCTGTAACGGGCAAACCTGGGTTAGCCCCGTTAAAACGTGCAAGAGAACGTATGTGTGGTTAGTTCCTGCAAATCATCAAAGTTAAACATAACATACTAATGTAAATGCTATGTGAGGAATGCCAGGTCTCCACCGTGGTTCGGATTCCACGTTAAACTGTAGGTCCTTCATTTCATCTCACAATCACCCT
>CABFOW010000530.1:192155-250575 GCA_902141385.1 Timema californicum | reverse complement strand
GGTTCTTTCACTATGCCAAATTTTAAAAAAATTAAAAAATGTGAGGTTGAGGACCTTGTTGAATTGACATGGAATGACCCATTGTGAATTTGACCTACTACACTGTTAGTCCTTATGGTCTAGAAGTTTAACATGCCTGGTCCAGAGGCTTATGTTGAATTAATTGGATCTGGTTATTATTTGGTTTGGTGAGATTAATAACCTTGAAATAATTACTATAATTTAGAGTACGCTTTAGTAAGGCTCAAAGCCTGGTAAACTTTATCTTGGCTAAATTAAACACTTAAAGGCAACAGTACAGTTAGGTATTCTAAATCAAGTTATCATCATATACAAACACATTGTTACCTCAATATGTGACTAGTATAACTCAAAAATAAAGAATTTTGAGTTAGTGATAAATAAAAATATCCCTATTTTAACGCTTTCAAGCTCAATACTGCACCAAGCTATTTGTAAAAAAATAAAGTCCAACTATGGCATTTAGTTTACTCTAACATTGTTAAGATAATTTGTGACACATGAAGATCTTTTACATATTTAGATAATTTATTCATATTTGCTAAATCAAAACTCACATATATCTGGCTTACATTAATTTTTTTAGTTTTTTTACCAAAAACATCAAAGTTGTCTCCAATTACAACTATTAATTTCAAGTTACTTTCTAATTAACATAGAATGACAATTTTGAAATGCACTGTGGTAGTGATATGTAGAATGTCTTGTCATCACATTAACTCAGTTGGTAGTTCACCAATATTTATCTTGGAGTTAGTTCCCATTAAAGTAAAAAATGTGTCTCTATATAACGGGATTGGTTCCCTTACATTACTAATTGCTCAATTAAAGGTCGGGGGTTTTTTGTTATTTTGTTCAAGAATTAAATTATGATACTCTAAAAATAACCATCACACTAATATTACAGCATTGTATTAAACTAATAATGATAATTTCCAGTCCCTAACAGAAGGCATGGTGCTGTTGGGTGCGGTGAGGAGTTTGGAACCTTACCGTATCTCGGTCGCTCTCCCAGGACATATTTACGGGATCGTCCCTATCACTGGAGTGTCAGAACTGTACACAGAAGCTTTGGAAGCTATAGCTCACAGTGGCGGAGTCGCTAAACAGGTTAAATGTTTTTATTGATCATCATATTTGTGTAAATTTAATTATTCCTTTATTTCAATGTGTAAACTCTATGGAAAAAATATGCACCAACATACTAACTAAATAGTATTTATTTTAATTTTAAATGGACCAAAATCAAATTAATGTATACATTATAATGGTGGTATTTCTTAGTAGGGCTAGTCTAGTCATTTCATAAGTTTTAAACATTCGCAATAAGTCCTTAATCCTGCTCAAGCTGATGGAATAGCTCAGCAAGTCAAATTTTTTAATTGGCCACCTTATTTGTTTCAATTTATTCTAATTTTTTTCATTTCAATGTGTAAACTCTATGTAAGAATTATGCACCAGCGCAAATAGCTATATATTATTATTTATTATTTTAAATAGTTCTAAAGCCATTAAGTTAACATCTCACCTGCAGTCAAGGAATGTAAACTCTGAATGTACAAAAAAAACTTTACCAGTTCTCTTTGGGTGTAAAATGTGGTCTCTTAACCTACATGATGAAAAAATAATAATTAGGGCGTTAGAAAACAAGGTGTTTATGAAGATATTTGGTCTAAAAATAGATGAGAATACTGGGGATCAGAGGAGGTTATTTATTGATGAGTTACATACTTTATACTCATCACAAGACATTGCCAGGATATAATCAAACCTCTTAGATTACGGTGGGCAGGACATGCCGTGTGAACAAAGAATTTAGAACCATGTTCATAGTATTGACTGGCAAACCCAATGGGAAGAGACCATTGGGAAGACCTAGACGCAGATGGGAGGATAACATTAGAATGAACCAGAATGAGAGATGGTTTTTAACCTATGTTGAAATTTTTTTGGGGCTACCAGTATATTCATGTTCATACAATTTATAAGGGAAAAAATCTACTTTATAAATCCAACTTCATTGTTAATAAATTTATTAGAACACTTTTTTTTTCTTTTTTTTGAAGACTATTAATATGATAAGCTTTCTATTTAAAAGGAGTTCTATCCACTGCCGGATATGTACCATATTGGCCAACACGTGGTGGTGAAGGTGATTGAGCTTGACCCAACCAAAAAAGATGTGAAAATATCACTTTCCCCTAGAGACATCCAGTCAGACTGGTCTCGCACCATGCTACAGGCTGGCATAGCTGTAGTGGCGGCAGTGCGCAGTGTGGAAGAACATGTTTATGTCATGGATGTTGGCATAACTGGAGTTCGGGCATTCTTAAAGAAAAAATGTGCTCGTAACTATGAAGAAAGCTGGAATCATGGGAAACCTTTAGGTGAGAGTAACTATTTTGTACCTTGTGTCTCGAAATTAGAAATTAAATTAAATCATATAGACTACTTTATTAAATAAAGTAACTATTAAAATAAAATCACCTAAATGTCACCTCCCCCTTTACTGTATGTTCTAAGTGTGAGGGACTGAAGATCTGTCAGGATGTCTTTGGCTGAGTATAAAGGGGGTGGGGGATGATGTGATTACTTGTATGGGTCCGTGATTGACGTTAGACTTGGTTTATAAAGGTTTATTAATAACACTATTATATTACAAATGTGATGCTAGTAGTGAAGTTACAATGAAGACCTCAGTGGTTATAGAGAAGCGAGTGACCAAATGAGGTGTTATGAGCCGAGGTTTTACCTATGATCTGGCTGACTACTAGACGGTCCCTGCATGGACGCCGAACCCGGTTCCCTGGGCTCGAGCGGCAACCCCAGCTGGTACTTGGCAAACCTGATGACTTAGCCTGCGTGGCCCTGTGACAGGCAGCGTGACCTCCAAGCTTAAGATATCCCGTAATCAACCAGCCCCAAGGGCTTCAAACACCTCTTATTTAAACCAACAACCGGCCTGGTTTTTAGTCATGGCTTGATGACACCTCTATTTCGTGTCAGAGCTTCTATTTTACTGATTCATCATAACTATCTTCACATCACCTGTTAGGTCACTTGCTATTTACGACATAAGATGTTTATACAACATGCCTTCCAAATGAGGTAACACAAAGTTAATTTAAAACATATGTACCAAATGTATTTTTAAATTTCATCACTAATTAAAACACAGGTCTTCCATTTGTACTCTGAAATATATTTGATTTTATGAAAAATTATTTTCAATAAAATAATGGCTAAAATGAGCTAGTAAAGGCTATTGATAAAAACTATCTCTAATTAAAAGGTGTGGTTCTACCTTGGCGAATTACACTATTGTCTCACAAGCTATGCCAACGTGGAACCTTCGTTCAAGGTAAGATGCTACCTTTCGAAGTAAACAAAGGGTACATATTATTGAACCATCGGTTATTCGGACTAGATAATTCCGGATGAATTGAACGACTTTAGTTCAAATCCCAATGTGGTCAAAGTTTAGCATGTAAGCTGGTGAAGTACAAGTTTAACTATGAGTATGGTTTATTTGTTAAAAATGAAGAGCTATCACAAATACCCATTCATTATATTAAAAGTGTGGAACCTTTACAATAATGCAATGTAAATATTAGGGAAGAGAACTAACTTTAGAATAGTTAGGTTAGGCTTTGATAAAAACAAACCTATATCTTCATTCATTCATACACTCTTCATACTTCTTATCATTTTCATAATCACACGTTATTTTTAATTTTCAGAAATATTATTTTTTCATAATAAGAGAGATGTAAAATACAGATAAATACAGTTTTTTGCCACTACAAATGTTTAAAAGTAACTGAAATATAGGTGTTGCCAGATTGACACTACTGGAGGCTATTACTTACAGTGTATTATTAATTATTATACTTGTTTTCACATCTTTTCTAAGCCATTAAGCAACTATTTATTTTATAAATAACTATTCAATGTAGAAGTAAAAAGAAAGAAAGTGAAATAGCTTAAATCAATAAACATTGAAAAGAGGATAGGAGGGCAAGGCATACACACTTTCAAAAAAAAATTTAGGCCTCAAAGTTCACAACTTAAACACAACACATTGCAGTCATTTTTGGGGCACAACAAGCCCCTTCATCAGCACAAGAGATTGAAACACTGACAATCATACCATTCTTTACCAATCTCCCTTTTGTGTGTAACCTAAAAATTAATTCTGTTCCCTAGGAAAAAAAAAAATCATTCATAAAGAATTTAGAACAGTAATGATTTTCAAATATACATACCACATTTTTGCTTTAAGATGTACTTGATACCATATTGCATTAAGCTATTTTTGTTTTAAAATTCCTATCAAAGGATACCATTCTATATCTTCTATTATATAAGACTCATACCCCTTTCCTTTCATCAACAAAACCAGTTTACTCATTTGCTGACCTGGACATTTAAATGGGCATCTGCTTCACTATATCCTCTTTGTTAGGTTCTTCTGCCCCCCTCCCTCCCCCCTCCTATTCTCTCCCATAAACCCTCAAACTTCACTGCACAAAACATATCCCAACAAGTATAAACAAAAGAGTAAACAAATTATTCATTCATGACCAGACACACATTGCAAGGCAAAGAAAGAACCTTTTTCAAGGAGCTTGAATTTGTGAGCAGTTACCAATTTGAGCCTGAGCTCAGTATATATTTAAATTTAGGCTCAAAGCTTGAAATAGGTACAAGTATTTGAAGATCTCTAATAATTTATATGGTTTTATACCACTGATCAATATACTTTCTTTCTCAAAGTCAAGCATCTTACACACCCTAACTGCTATGTGTCATTTAAGTATTCTTAGTGTTGTAAATTGCTCTTTGTCTTATGGTTTGCATTATGTTGACAGGTATTGGCCAGGTGGTTCGTTGTGCCATTGTCAAGTCTGATATCTTGTTAGAGAGTGCAACAGTGGAGCTGACAGCTGATCATCGGCAAGTGTCCGAAGCTCGTGTTGATTTATCATCGGTCAATTTGGATTCAATCCTTCCGGGGACAATCTGTAACATTTCTGTTTCTCGAGTAAGTAAAATATTTGAAATTAAAGGAGGATTAACTTTACATAAGAATTATATTGTACCTGACTAGATTCGTGAGGCTAAGCTCTAAGTTGTTACTCTGACAGAGTGGCCACTGACAAGGAAAACTGAGAATATGGTTGAATTTTGTATATCCGTAAAATTGTTTGGATTTTGCCGTTTATAAGGAATTTAAAGATGAGGACTACTTTACATAGCTATTAGGGGCACACTAAACATGTCAAACATGTTTTTAAAGCTTGAATCGAAGCAAATATAACTAGCATATTTTGAATAATTATCTAATTGAACCATATCCTAGTTAAATATGATAAAATTATGATTATAGAAAGAGTTTTCATTATAAAAATGACTTTGGATTGATTTTGGACCCTAGTACCTATAAATCACCAGTTCTTCATTTATGCAACACTAGTTCACATTGCCAAAGTTAAGCGGTAAAGAACACCATCTGTTTTGGGGATTATAAACTATTTCAGTTTATATCTTCAGTCCTCAAAGTTAACACATTTGTTACATATTATCCAAGGGTATTATTATATAATGTATTTGAAGATTTTATAAAAGTTGTTATTGGAGAAAAAGTGAGGTATGGTTGTTACAGACAGAGATAATATGTCAGAGAATTTAATAAAAAATAAGGAAAAGTCAGGGAATTTAAGTACTTGACTAACCTGCTTTGATGTTTGTGTGGTCTAACGCGCTACTCTCGAGTAGATTAAACTACTGATGACGAGATTAAGGTTTGAATCTTGGTTGGGTGTACTAAGGAGAGTTTTTCGAAAAAGGTTTTCCACTCTCCCTTCAAGCTTATGTGCGTACACTTCTTGTAAATATAACCTTCCTAATCCATAAAACCATTAGTCTAATTAGTAAATAAGCATATAACCTGAAGAAAGTGCTATTTTTTTTAATGTATGAACTATTACAGTTTTTTTACCATTACACTTTTATGTTAGATACCTAGTAAATACTCTTAACCTTTTTATTATTTAAAAATGAAAAAACATATATGTGTTGGTCCTCAATTTTTTCCCCCTGTTTAATAGCAAGATAAGGTGTTGCATCTTAACATTTTCAGAGTATAAATAGACATTTAAATAAATACAAATAAATGTGTATGATACAGCTTATCCACCTTCCTTTCATTTTCTTTTTAATCCAGCCATTTTTGTTATAGATATTCCATTGGCTAAATTTCTATTTGTTTAACAATTTTTTTTTTATAGATATTGCGAGATGGTTTGGAAGTGACGTTTTCAGACGTATTTACAGGCTATGTATACCAAAACCATCTTGTACTGTCCAGGCATAAACCTGAAAACTATGTACCTGGAGAAAATTACTCTGCCAGGCTGCTTTATGTCCTGCCAACTGTAAAGATTGCCTATTTCACTCTTGCTAAGGGAATCTGTCCACCCAAACCATCTACTAGGTCACCTCTAGATGTGCTTACCATTGGTACTATAGTGGAGGATGCAACGGTGAGTTTGTTTTATCATTTGAATATGAGTGTGCAAAGCATTGAAAACTTAGGCTTTGCTTCAATTATAAATGTCTACTTCAATTTTGTTCTGAAATAAAATTTTGACCTCGACAATTATGAAGCTATGCTGATAAAATATTGACATTCAAAACACATGTATGTTCAATTTATCTTTCCGTGTTGTTTTATGACCCTAGTTAACCCTGTAAGCGTGCCATACATTATTTCACTATGGTATAGTTTATAAAATACAGTCATAGTCTAATCTATCAAGGTATGTTACCTTTCTTGATAAATGGATTGTAAATGAAAAAAACTTTTTAATAATATATAAATTTGTAATATTAAAGTAATTTTTCAGGTTTTATAAATACTTAAACTTTGGTTTGGCTCCAGGAATATTTAATATATTAAATTTGATTTAACTTTGAAAAAAATTTGTACTTTACACACTCTTGCTTTTTAACGCTTTAGTAACAAATACAGGAAATGCAAAGACACTTTGTTAATATGTGTAGGTAAAGTCACATTTTCAGCTAAGCTCATGTAAAAAAAGGCATCTATTAACCTTTTTTCACTAAAATATATTTTTCATTTGGTTAAACATCACAAAGGATAACCTTATCTAAGGATTTGTGATTATGTGGATAGTTAAGAGGAACTACACCCATATTAGCTTGAAACCTGCCTCGGTGGCGTAGTTGGCTAACATGCTAGTCTTGTTGAACTGCTGAGGATGGGGAGATCGAAGTTCGAATCTCGATCGGGTGAACTGGGTGTGGATTTTCTTAAATGGTTTTCCACTCTCCCTCCATGCAAATGCGGGTTCACTTCCTCTAATTCAACCTTCTCAATTCCTAATCCATTAGCGTAATTAGTACTTAAAGCGTATAACCCGAATGGGTAGTAAGACATGGTGCTAAATAATAACAACATATTAGCTTGAAGAAAGGATGGGAAAACCACATTGAAAGTTGTATATTGGAAACAATCCCCAAAGCAGCCATCCTGAATTTGAACTCATTCAATACTTATCAAGTGCAAAGCAAGTACACTGTCTTATACAAGTCAACCATTTTTACTCACTCCTGCAAATAATTACAAAATGCTGAGAAAGATGCTACAAATATAAAATATTAACTTTTTTTAATGTGTATTAGAAATATATTCAAGCAAATTGAAAACATTTTAAATATTTTTATGTGAGGAATGGGAAACAAATCTAACCTAAAAGTATAGTTAATAAGGGTGTGCGAAGCTTCGAAACTTCGACTTGGCTTCGAAACAAACATCAGCTTTGACTTCTCTTTGAAACCAAGTCCGGCATTGAAGCTTCACCAATAAAAATATAGACAGCTAAAATACTCAATTTATGTTCAATTATAGCCACTCTCCGATGTTTTGTACATTGCAAATTAATATCCATATAAAAAAAAATCTTAAGTAATTGAATTGCATGTTGTAATACTAACTTGATTTGTCAAATTCACACAAAGTATTACAAACAATTTCACAATAAACATTTTTCAAGTAATTTTACTGCATTAAGTTATATAAATAGCTAAAATATAATAATTTTTCAAGATTAAAACAACTAAAATAAAATATTCGGACTTCGATTCGGCTTCAAGAATATTTCATATATTCGATTTGAGCTCGCTTCCTTTTGAAAAGTGGACTTCGCACACCCCTAATAGTTAAGTTAGTCCTTTTAAAAAAAAAAGACTTCTCTAAATATATCTTCATACAGTATACTCTTCACACATACATCTAATAATCACTTTTACAGTTAGAAGTGTTTAAAAATGAGGTGGCCCAGTGGTTAAATAATTTAATAATAAAGGAAATTGATAAAACTAAAGAAAAAGGAAAACAAACTACTACGAGTAAAATTGATGAAGAAACCCCACCTAGGGAAAGAGGCAAAAATGTGGGAAGAATCCAATGCATAAAGGTGTCATCTTCTTCCTTTTTTATTCTATAGTAGAAATATTCACACAAATTATTTAACACAAATAGAATAATATTTTAGCATTGTTACCTTTATCAAACACAAAGAAGAAAGTAAAAATAACACAAACACTGGATTACTCCATTTAAATTCAAATTGGAGTAATCCAGTGTTATTTTTACTTTCTTCTTTGTGTTTGATAAAGGCAACAATGCTGAAATATTATTCTATTTGTGTTAAAATGTGTATGTGACTATTTCTACTATAGAAGACAGAAGAAAGGAAGAAGATGTCACCTTTATCCATTGGATTCTTCCCACAAATTTTCCTCTTTCTCTAGGTGGGGTTTTTTCATCAATTCTACTTTTAGTAGTTTATTTTTCCTTTTTCTGTAGTTTTATCAATATCCTTTATTATATAATTTTAAGTTTAGTAAATATTCCTTTATGTAGCGAACGGCAAAATTGTAGTTACTTTTCAAGAGCTTTTATCACTATACTGATGTTTAATGAATGGATTATAACGGGTTTTTTTTACTTTCTGAAGAAAAAAACACACCCATTTGGAAATGTTAATCTCGTATCATTACTGTGTTTCTAAGATTCAGACCCGCCTCGGTGGCGTGGTTGGCAAACGCGCAAGTTTTGTGTTGAGCTAGGCTGCCGAGGACGGGGAGATCAATGTTCAAATCTCGGTTGGGTGAACTGTGGGTGGTTTTCCCTTAATGGTTTTCCACTCTCCCTCCACACAGATGTGTGCTCACTCCCTTTATATTCAACCTTCCCAATTCCTAACGATTAGCTTAATTAGTACTTAAACATATAACCCAAACAGGTAGTAAGACATTATGCTAAGTATAAGTATAAGTTTAAGATTCAGATTCAAAATAAAAAATAAAGCATTTGAGCTATCTTTTATCAAAACTTATTAAATTATACATTGTATCTATAATACTTTTTCCAACAGCAAGAGTTTATTTCTATGTTTTAGGTGATTCATACTGGAAATAAAGGCATACAACTAGCTCTAGGTAATAAATCAGATGATTTGAGAGGATGGGTATCTTTGATTCGTTGTATGAGAACTACTGGCTACAAGGAGACTGATGGACCTGTTTCCAAATACCTTCGGGATAAATATCCGAATGGATCCAAAGTGGTGTGCCGAGTGTTGAATTATGACTACATGGAACAAGATTATGTATGCTCATTGGAGACGTGAGTATCATCCACTCTTTTGTGACATTGAACATTGTGTGTGCACTTTTAAAATGATTAGTTAATTTCTTAACACCCCCTGTGACTTATTTTACTGATATGTTGCATGCCTAAGCTTCCATATTTAACAATGAAGAGACATATCTCTGACTTATTGTGTGAAAACGTTTTCATTTCTCTCTCTTTAGTACTATTGTAAAATCTCAGCCTACCCACAGGGAAACGCTATTCTCTTGGAAGATACAAAGTTCACCTTGGTTGAAGTTCATTACCTCTAGTTAGTCTTTGCAGGATGTGAGAACTGTTCTCATCGGGACTACTGGTTAGTTGGCGGATCTTTCAGGATTGCTGCCAGAGTGAGCTGCAATATACCGGGTTGACAGGAGAAGAGAAAGATTGGGAGGCGGAGGTGTAATTGGCACTGGTGCCATAGGGTACCTAACTCCCTCTTGTAGTTTCCTCCAAAGGACCCCACTTAGGCCTTACCAAATTAATTTTGGTATTTAAAAGAAAGATAAAATTAGTAACTGGATCAAAGTTGGATAAATGGACTGCTTACTTAACAAAAGGGGTACCCATATTGGTGGTTGCATGGTATAAGTCATCACGCTCATGTTAGATTGGATTGCCGGTGAAGAGGAAGGAGATTAGGGTTTGAATCACAGTCAAGTTCACTGATGTTTGTTTTTCCTAATTGTTTTCAGGTCTGTATTGAACGCTCTTTATGTTCACCCATCCAACTTGAAGATCGCCGAGACTGTGAGTTGTGTCATCGACTCTATGATTGGTAAAATCATGAGAGTATTTATTGTATCTGGGAACAATACTAAGGAGAGTGGACTCATAGCATATGTGGCCTTTTATCACTTAGCCGACATGCCACTCAAACACCCAGAGAAGAAGTTCACACCGGGCTCAAAGTGGGAAGCAAAGGTTAACCCAACCTAACGGTTTTATATATCAATAAATTTACTTATTTAATAGCGATAGATTGAATTCATTACTTTACTAAGGCTAATTTTGACTCTTCATTTAATCTACAAATCTCAAATTATAAATTCAGAAATCATGTCAATCATAGTAGGCTTACTTTACTTGATTAATTCTCAAGTTGCTATAGAAAATAAATACTAAATAAATGCCATTGCATGGATACTATTAAGTGATAAATTAATGAGCCTCTTACTAAGTTTGTACTATAATTATTTCGGACTAAATCACCACTAAGTGCAAGCGTTTTAAAATTAATTATTCCATACTAGACCACCACAATGTTCAAGAGTTTTAAAATCAATTTTTATTTAAAATTAGACATTAAAAAACATATTACTTTCTCGAATTCTTGAATCTCAAATAGAGCTTAGTATTTGAGAGGTTTTAATATTCAAAGGTCGTGGCTCTAATAATATTATTTCCATACAACTTTTTTTTCCCCCTCTTCATATTAAAAAAAATGTTAGTGATATGAAGTTTCTTAAGGGATTCTGTATACTTTACATGAATAAACATCCAAATTATATGTGCCCTGTATAAACATCCTTGAATTAAGTGCCTTAATAAAGCTAGATTAATGTATATAATCAAAACTAAAAGAATTGCTCATAAATAAGAAAAAAATTCAGTGAAATGTGAATAATAAAATAAAGCAAAACACAAGTTGTATAACTAAATGTTATCCTTAGAAATTGGAACAAACCACTTTTTTGATTGAGATAAAAAAAATTAAAAGGTAGAGAGACAAGAACGAATCCATATTCTAATTGAAATTTTATTTTTAATTCTTGGCACAGAAAAAAAAGAAACTTAACTTTAACTTTATTATCTGTGTGATTGTGTGAATATGTATTTATAGCTGTTGCTCTCTGTCTTAGTTATCTTTTGCTCACTTATGATAACTGTCACTTGTTTATTGTTTCATGCAGGTACTATATGTGAACAACTTGTCTACTCATCTAACCTTAAAACCTTCTTTAGTGACATCTAAAATAGCTCCCCTTACTCGCTATGAGGATGCACAGGTTGGACAATGTTATGAGGGTACAGTTGTTAATATATATTCAAAAGGGCTGCTTGTTAGCTTCTACGGTGGTGTAAGTGGCTTTGTACCAGAGAGGAAGATCAACTTCACCTATGATGATAGTCCAGAAAATATGTTTTACATTGGACAAACGGTGAGCTAGCTATGCCAATATATATATTTTTCAATAACTATCACATATTACCTCTTTTAAGTACAAAGTTGTGTGGATATTACAACTTCACTCAAAGTGTTGAATTATATATAAAGTGATATAAATGACAAATGAACAGAGAAATCGATAATAATATAAGAACTTTTATCAAAATATTTGTTTTGTTCAAAATGTAAATTTCCTTTACAAAATTAATTTTTATTTTCTCCTATCTGATTTTCAAATTTCTAATTTTTACAAAAAATTTACCTTCTTTTTTTTTTAAATTAAGATTCGAGGAATCATATTTTTGAATTTGAAATTTATAAAAAAAAAAGTTAGTTTTGGATTTGATAAAAATGGAATTCATCCCATCTTTACTTAATACAAATTTCTTGAAGGAAGATAAATTTTTGGTGGGTCTTGTAAATTGGCATCAAACTGATTCTTAAAACTTGGTTACTGATTGACTTATCTTGGAAATAATGTTATTTTTATTTGGCAGGTGAAGTGCTATGTGGTAGACGTGGATGTTCCAGAAGAACAAATAACACTCACCTTAATATCTCCACATGATAGAGAAAAGTGTGAAGTGGAGATCGGACGCTCTTATACAATGACTATAACCGCTGTTGGTTCAAATGGTCTTCAGGTTAAAGGTAAGTTTTGTTTATATCATAAACAAAAGCTTACAATAAATTTAATAATTGTATCTTTCCTAAAATTTACATTAGATATGGGGCAAACCTATCCACTTCTTTTTAGATCCATATTTTCATTTTACCTATGAATCCGATTCTGAATAAAAATCTAAGAAAACACATGTTTAAGAGGTTAACTTTCCCGCAAACATATTATACCCCCTCCCTCCCCCCTTTTTCCAGAACCTTTATTTTTTTCCCATTGCATTAATTTTAAAAATATATAGAAACAGTAATCAATTATTAACAATTTTTGTTATAGGCCTAATGTGAATCCACATTTAGTTTTGCACTAAACTGGAGTATGTGATCTCTTTGTTTTGATCTAATTATATTGGATTATAAAATTATTAATCATCATAATAGCTATACAATATAAACTAAAAATTTTAAAATTTGTATGATCTCAATATTTGTTTTTGATTTTTAATACTTTTTTTTTTCTAATTGTGAATATGAAATTTTTTAGTCCATAGAATCAAAGTAGCCAGCCCTAATTTATTTTCAAGATTTGCTAAATTTTCACATTTTGAAAAAATGGTCATAGCAATTTTGTTAAAACTGATGTGTTACATAACTATCAAAGTTATGTTGTTTTTCTGAAGAAAAACTATTTGAGTGTAGCCTACTTCACTGGTAGCATATTTTTAAAATGTTTGTTCATAGTTGCAATAGACTATGGGCCAGTTTCAAAGTCGGATTGAATACACCTCAAGTGAGATACTATACTAAATGATGCAGGATGACACCTAGCTAGACCAGAATATGTGAAAATGGCTCATTCGAGTTTAGGTATGTGTTGTCTTGTATTTAGTATAGCGCTTCACTTGAGGCATACTCGATATAACCATGAAACTGGTTCTATATAACTGTACCTTCTTCCAAATAAAATGTACCACAAAAAGTGAAATTAAATTTTCCTATTTTCACATCCACTGTACGTTTCCTGTGTTAGTCCTGTGTGTTATTAATTTTTTTTTACATCTATCTATCTATGTATTGTATCAAGCTATCATTCTTTACCAATTTCCTTTTACNGTTTTGCCCCGGGGGTTGTTCCTTTTCCCCTCCTATTTTTTCTAAGAGGCCCGCCCCCCTCCCTTTACCCCTTTCCTCTTCCCCCCCCCCCCCACACACACACACACACACACACACTCCCTTCTGAAGAGTTCCTTTAGAGTGAAACTGAGATTAAGAAATTGGGCCATAGCTATCAATGTTTTTCACTCCATGGATTTGGCTCTCTGTCTGTTACGTCTCAAAAATTTTCCACCCATTACTACCTGGGTCTACTTATGGACCATCTTCCTTTTGGTTTGTATTCTAAAACTTGTTTTGGTAGTCAGGACTGTTGTATCCATTGCATAATATGGCTAATCCAATTCTCTAGATATTCTCTCATTCTATAATTATTAATATTATAAATATTATCAAGTTCTTCTCTTTTATCTTCATTTCTGATTTTATTCAACCTCGTGCAACCTTTTATTTGTCCCAAGCATTCATCTCAGATGTCTGTATCCAGCTTTTATCTCTCTTTGTCATTTTCCATGTTTCTCTTCCACAGAGTAATACAGGAGCTTCCATTACTTTGTAAAACATTAGATTTTTATCTTTCTTTGCTTTATACTCGTGCATTTTTTTTCTCTGAACGGTCTACCAATTTTTATCCACACTAATGCAAGTACACTTTCACACTAATGCAAGTACACTTTCCCTAAATTCAACCTAACCGCACTTCTAACACACTAGCTCAATTAGTACATACGCGTATAACCTGAACAGATAGTAAGACGCGGTGCTAAAAAAAATGTTGTGATATAAAAGGCTCAAATTAGATGCAAACTTTGACAGTCTTGTTGATAATACAAGGCTAAATTTTCACATAAAAATAGTTTTTGTTGATGGGGTTGCAAATAATTGTTCAAAAATATTCACAAGTTGACAGTAAAACTGTTTATGTGTCCCATTTTAGGTCCCTCGTGGTCTGGAATTATCCCCAGCCAACACTTGACAGACAGTCCTGTATTGGCCCAGTCATTGGCTAACACATACGAGAAAGGTACTAAAATAGTGGCATACTGTTGGAGCATCAACAACCCTTGCCAACCCGTGTTCACACTCAGACCTTCAACCGTCAAATATTTTACGGTAAGAAGGTGACTAGTATATCGTTGATGAATTAATTAGTCAAACTTTTATATTTGCTTATTACAGTTTTAGTCACATCTAAATATCATATTCATTGTTCTATTGGCAGCATAAAGCCCTCTCGATTTGAAGATAGCTTACTTGATCTTAATTGATCACTCACATGTATCTGATGATTTCCTCATGCCCATCACAGACTTTACCTTAAAATATGAGCAAAGAATCACCCTGGGCACGAGATGAATACTCGGTAGCTCAATGGTTATAGTATTGGCGGACTAAGCCAAAGATGGTAAAGCTTTGCCTCGTTCATTTGAACTGGTCACTAACTTGTGGTAAGACTTTCTCATATGCAAATTAACCTACCTTCTTATATTTGGTAAACCTTTGAAATAAGTTCAAGTGTAACACTTAAAGAGCTGGTCTCATCCCACAGATGAGTCATTCCATGTCAAATCAACCAAAAAAAATTCAAATTCAC
The DNA here is from genome assembly GCA_902141385.1 of Timema californicum. Lineage (NCBI taxonomy): Eukaryota > Metazoa > Arthropoda > Insecta > Phasmatodea > Timematidae > Timema > Timema californicum. The sequence continues at coordinate 235,335 of CABFOW010000530.1, read as the reverse complement.
CATCACCGATTTCAACCAAACTCAAAATTCTGATAGTATCTATGGAAAAAGTGATTCCTTATTTTTTCATATTTTTTTCAGGTACTTTTTTACATACAGCTGCCAAAATATTTCAAAATTTGTAAAAAAAGACATGCATTATAATTTTGAATTGCCTGTAACTTAGACCCTATTTAAGATAAAGAGCTGTATAAGGTCTCATTTTAAAGCTCATTAACTGGGCTTTAAAATGATATTTAACATGATAGGGTCTCAAGCAATCTCATTTTACAAGCAATCATTTCTTTTTTGTTTTTTGAAAATTTCCAAAAGTAGTTTTTTTTAAATATGAAAAAAAAATATTTTGTTTATCCGACCTTTTTCAACAAATTCTGTAAGTTTCAAACTGGGATCATAATGGGATTATAAATAAACAATTTTTCATTGATAACATGTTGATTTTATACAGTCAACACTTGGCAGTATGTTTTACAATCAACTATAGGCCTACACATTTTAATTTATTAATCTAAAATAATATTTATTATAATTATTCAATGAAAATATTACTTACATTAATATTTATTTAATAAGTTTTTAATTAATTGCGTAAGTAAATAAATTATAATTAATAAAGTCAAGTATAGCTTTACTTTATTTTTACATGGGAAGTGGTATTTTCCTGAACTGCACACAATGCATGCATGTTCTAACAGGCAGAGAACTATGAAGAAATCACCACATTGCTCAACCTTCACACAACCAATTAGTCAGTGTTCAGCTGTGGTGAGAGCAATCAGTGTTTAGGCATTTCTTTCTCTATATTGAATTAAAGTTACTTTCTATAAAGGTGTATGTGTTTGTCTTTAGACTATTAGTGAATGTGAATATTCTATGATTGGGACATTTTATTTTGTATAAGTCTTAGTGATTTTTTTAACAATACAACTTTTATGCTTTGTTTAAATCTGAATATTTTTTAATTCATTGTAAGAGAAGTTATAAATATGGATGGATCAACATCAAAGACAAAAGTGAATTTGTTTTGTTGCAATCCACTCAATAAACCAAAACATAATTATCACAATAAGAACTTGAGATTGGTGAATAATAATCTGCTACACAAGTTCAGTTCAAAGATTAAGTCTGGTGATAAGATATGTGACAGTTGTCGCAAATTATTGTCAAATTCTGTGAATAAAGATCAATCTACAGAGCCTCCCTCTGATGATACAGATGATGATTCACCCCAAGAAATTAATATTTCTTCTCCTGAAAAAGCGGATGCTCTGGCTTGTTTGAACCGTAGCCTAATTGCTATAAACGAGTCACCGATAAAAAAGCACAGATTATTAGAAAAGATATACCCAGCAGAAAAGCTTAAAAGAGTAAGTGAAGCTTTTAAATTCAAAGTGCTGGAAACCAGTGACACTTCTGATAGTTTGGAAACTCCTTCCCCTGGTGATGAAATACTTCTCCAGATGAAAGAAAAGTTTCGAACAACTACAGATAAAAGTGTGATTATGCAAATCCTTACTACATTACCTTATAGCTGGACCGTACAGAAAATTCAAGATGAATTTGGTGTAGCTAATTACACAGCCCGTAAAGCTAAAATACTCCAGAAAGAGAAAGGAATTATGTCATACCCTGATTCAAAACCTGGAAAAACATTGAAGCCAGAAATTGCTGCAAAAGTACAATCTTTTTATAAGAGTGAAGAAGTGAGCCGTATCATGCCAGGGAGGAAAGACTTTGTCTCGGTTAAAGTATGTGGAAAACGGGAGCATATCCAAAAACAACTTATCCTATGTAATTTAAAAGAACTGTTTGTACATTTTAGGGAGAAACACTCAGATATTAAAATTGGATTTTCTAAGTTTTGTGAACTTAGGCCAAAATACTGTGTTCTGGCAGGAGCAAGTGGTACACACAGTGTCTGTGTGTGTACAATACATCAAAATGCTAAGTTGAAGGTAGCACAGTGTAAATTCCCGGAATTAAGAGAAGGTGAAAAACTGATAAAAACATACCAAGATGCTTTACAAACATTGATATGTGATAATCCATCTGAATCATGCTACTTTGGTGAATGTTCAAACTGCCCAGGAGCAGATGTTTTACGAGCTAGGCTGGAATATTGTTTTGAAGTAAACTGTCTTGAGAATGTGACATTCAAGCAGTGGGTTATAATTGATAAGAACACCAGCTTAGAGACTTTCACTAAACCACGTGAGGAATTTATTAATGATTTTATTGAATCCCTTCCCAAACTTCTGAGACACAGTTTTATTGCAAAACAGCAATCGTCATTTCTTAGTCATCTTAAGGAGGTACTAAAAGAGGGTGAGTTCATAGTGCTTTGTGATTTTGCTGAGAATTACTCCTTTATCTTGCAAGATGCTGCGCAGGGATATCATTGGAATAATGCACAAGCAACAATTCATCCATTCTCCATCTACTCAAGAAGTGACCTAAGCGGCGAGTTGCAGCATACCAGTTTCGTAGTTATTTCTGATTGTCCTATCCATGACACCATTGCTGTTCATTGTTTTCAACGGGTACTCATGGATTTCATGAGGTCGCACTTTACTCCAACTCCATCGAAAATATACTACTTTTCCGATGGATGTGGAGCACAGTACAAGAACCGACTTAATTTCTTTAACCTGTGTTTACATGAGGAAGACTTTGGGGTCAAAGCAGAGTGGCATTTCTTTGCAACCTCCCATGGGAAAAGTTCATGTGATGGGATTGGTGGCACTGTGAAGAGACTGGCTGCAAGGGAAAGTCTACGCCTTGTTTATAATGAGCAAATCATGACACCCCGGCAGCTTTATGAGTGGGCTAAAGTAAACATCAGTTCCATGCACTTTGCATACAGCACAATCCAGAAGCATAAAAATGAAGAAATGATCTTGAAGGACCGGAAGATATCTGCCCAGACTATTGAAGGCACCTTGAAACTGCACTGCTTTATCCCTTTAAGTAAGAGTAAAGTACTCACTAAACTGTACTCCTTCTCAGCATCTTCAAGGGAGGCAGAAACAACAACAAGGTGTGATGATGAACTAGACTTCACAGAAATCGTTGGTTTCGTGACATGCCTATATGGTGATTTCTGGTGGCTGGCGTGTGTTCTTGATTCATTTGAAGATAAGCAGGAATTCAAAGTGAGTTTCCTTCATCCCCATGGTCCAGCTCCTTCAAATTTCACATACCCTACAGTACCTGACATTCTTCGTGTGCACCGAAGCAGCATCCTCACGACAGTGGATCCATTAACAGCAACAGGAAGAGTTTACACATTGACAAAGGCCGAGACAGAAAATGCAACCAGAAAACTTTTTGCAGTGAAACAGATGTGAAGTTTTGAAGTAGGTTCAGTAGGTACTTCAAATTATTTTTATAACAAATTGGAAAAATACAAAATTACACAGTGCATGTAGTTTTAAAATTAGGTTTTCATATGATCCCAATAAGATCCCATTTTGAAACTTTCAGAATTTGTTGTAAAAGGTTTGATAAACATAATATAATGTAACCATGACCGAGACAAAAAAGGTAAATCTAGCATTATCAGACAAGTGTGGAAAAATTTAAAAGAAAAAAAAGAGTATCAGTACATTCTAAAATAAAGTGATTTTGTAAGTGTAAACATGAATACAGAATCTTATAAGTTACTGAATTTGGGATTGAATTAGGCTAGAACACAATTATTTTAACATATTTAGATGCTTATTTTGGTTATTTAATATTAACATTGTTTGGAAGAACATGTGTGGCATTTTTACACAAACCAAATGAATACCCTGCCAGTCATGGATCGTCAAACTGGCAAGTAATTAGCACATTAACAGTTGCATCAACTTATGCTATTTATGTTTTTATAATAATCCCATTGAGATCCCATTATGAAACTTTCAGGATATGTAGAAAAATAATGTATAGTTAGCATATATTTTTTTAAGAATTTTTAAAAATCTACTTTTTTTAATATTCAGAATTTAAAATTTCTTTGAATGACCTTGAGATTTAAAAAAATATAAAATTTGCATGTGTCATATCAAATGAAAGCCCAATCAAAGATCTTTCAAATAAGCCATAATTCAGGACTCTAGCACAATTAGATCCAGAGTTATTGTCAGTTAAGGTTTGCTCAGCTGATCAAAAATCATGATTTTTTAAAAATTTCAAAAGTTAATAACTCAAAAATGGATGCAGTAAAAATTCTTTAAAAAATTATACTTGTTTATAATGATGAATTCTACAAATATACCAAGTTTCATAAAAATCAAAAATGGTCGGTTTGAGAGCCTGGTTGATTTGACATGGAATGACCCTATAACTTGTTAGGTACTACAGCTCAAACCACATATCACATCTTGGTGTGGTTTTCTGTATTCTAATTTAAAAAACAGAGAAATTGAGGAAAGTTAAACTATCTTAATATATTTAAAAAATGCAATAAAATTGAAGAATAATAACTTTAAAACTAACCAAGTATCAAACCAATAATTAAGGGTCGTCAATGAAGAATGCATAAAACTGCACTTTGAAGTGATTTCTGGTTCAAACATAATCTTGTAATTAATTTTCCTGTTGGATTGTGTTGGATTTAAGCTGACAAACACCTAACCAGATACCCTAGCTCAATCCGTAATGAATCTGCTTACTGAATTATAGGTCCCAGTTAGATTTTTGATGTGGCCGAAAATACTCTCCCTGGGGGAATTGGGGGCCTTCCCATTGATGAATGAACAGCCGGGCCGGGAGTGTGGGTGCTATGTCTGTCCTGTGATTAAGTTAGTTTGTAACTTTATTTTAAGTCTGTCAGTTTTTTCTTCAAGTCATAATATATGTTTCCACTACTGGCTGGCTAGGTCTGTCGTAGCCTCATATGCCTTATAATCTAACTTAAGACTAGTACAGGAACAACATCTAGTCCCCGGCCGTTAATTTATCGATGTGTAAGGGTAAATCCATATTTCACCAATGATAAATTTTTCAGCCCTACCGGAATCGAACCCTGGAACCCTAACTCTGTAGGCACTAGGCAGACATGCTATAATAAACAAAAAAATATATGAGAAAGTTTGTATGCTGTGTCGTCACATTTATAAGAGATATTATTTTCACAGGATAGCGCCACTGCAAGTGTACTAGATTTGGGCTTGTCAGCTGTTGAAGTTGGAATGATTATGCCGTGCTCAGTGGCCAGGATCAAACCATTTGGCATATTTGTGGAGCTCCCTATTAGAGGCCTGTATGAGCCTTTGTTGGTTCCACTCAAAGTTAGTACAATGCACAAACTATAAAATATGTATACATAAAAACTGAAGATGGGTATAATCTACTTTTTCTCAAACTTACCCCACTTGGCTGATTTTTTTTCTTCTTCATTCTCTATTTTTTTAGTTTTTTCAATTCCTTAGTTGCAATATAAAATTTAAATTGTAACTAAACTATATATTTATTTTCTCTCAATCCTTAAAAAAAAAAGTATTGTGGTCATAAAACAAAATTAAACTCAAGATTTCAAGTACTTAGAAACATAAATTTGATTGTTATGCTCCTAGGGTGGGCAAAGATGCTCCTCTTTCTCATTGTTTCTGTACCAGTACTATTGCAATAATTATGCTCTTTGGTGCAGTGTTTATGTATCAGTATATATTATTTTGTTTCACAATTATTTTTTTTAGCACCGCGTCTTACTACCCGTTTGGGTTATACGCTTTAAGTACTAATTACTCTAATGGATTAGGAACTAGGAAGGTAGAATTAGAGGAAGTGAACCCGCATTTGCGTGGAGGGAGAGTGGAAAACCATTTAGGAAAAACCACCCCCAGTTCACCCGACCGAGATTCGAACCTCGATCTCCCTGTCCTCAGCAGTCGAGCTCAACACGACAAGCGCGTTAGCCAACTACGCCACTGAGGCGGGTCACAAATTTTATTAATATTTAGTAAGTGTCTTTATGTTAAGATTAACATAAGTGGTAGATTAATTGTCTGGAGTCTAGCTGTTGGATTAATCCTATAGATATTTGGGGCTAAACTACTAATAACCACCATAAAGACTGTGAGAAAATTAGATTAAAAATCTGAAGGGGAAAAAAGCTGGTTTTTATTTTAATTTAATTTTTTAATCCTTGAATATGAAAGCTAATTCAGGATTCAATAATTTAAAGAACCCATCCATAGTAAAATTATTAGAAAAGTTATTAGCATTTGCTGCATTTTTCGCCCACTTTTCAAGATCACAAATACAGTGATGGAACAGTTAATATAACCTGCTTTGGTGGCTGCATGGTCTAAGACAGAGGTGGGCAACATGTATTTCAATGTAGCCAGGAGCATTGTACGAAATATATTTTTGGGGGGGAGGGTGTTGCAGAGGGAGGCTCCCAATTTTTTTTATTTTTAATATGGAGATATAATCAAGCCTTGAACTGAGCTTTTCAGAAACTGTATTTTTAAATGTATTTATTTGCAAGGCTGTAGCCAGCCAATAATTTCAAGGGGGGTTTCGTTGGGCACGTCCCCCAGTTGCCGGAAACTAGAAATAATTCTATTTTGTACTTGTATCTTAATTTTTATATTGTTTGAACCATAAATAAAGCCATTTTGTTCATAAAATTTCGAGGGAGGGTTTGAGCCCCAAAAACCCTGCCTAACGACTGCCTTGTTTATTTGTTAATACTGGATTTTTAAAGCTACAAGGCTTTTTCAGTGCATCTTGAATTATTATTTATTTCAGTTTACCTGTATCTGAGCTAAATATCCATTTGAGCTTAAATAAATATATTTAGATTTGCAGATATTATTTAAGTCTTGTAATTAAGATTTTAAAAAATTACTGACTTTTTTACAGCGCTTTCCAACATTTTCTAGTTTATGACCACAACTTTTCTCTCTGTGGCCATTGTGACCCTTTGATAACTTAAAATCGTTAAAATCCTAGTTTTTAAGTTTTTTTCACTCTGTATTACTACCAGCCCAGACTATCTAGAGTTAGCTACACCAGTGGGATCAGAATTAAAATCCTTACTTCACCTTCACCAACAAACCAAACCAAAAGAGCGTGACATTAAACCCGCATGTTGTTTTAATTATTATCAATTGCTTATAATAATGATTATATGCAACTAATATGTAGTAAAATAGAATCAACAAGCCTGGGGGATGATTTTATATTATGCTAGCAGCATTGCAAGGCTGCCACAGTAAAAAAGACAGCAAGAAACTATTAAAATTTAATAGCCAAAAGAAACCTAAGCAGTAACTAGGTTGTTTTTAGCACTTTAACAACTTACTTTTCTATTCGAATTTCACACCTTCTTATAATCATTAAAATCCTCGAAAAAGTAAATATAAAGGTAAAACCTCTATAATATGATCCCACTGAAAACACGCTGCAACCCCCAAGTTGGAAACCACTGCTTTATTATAACAAAGTTGGAAGCAATATTTAACTAGTAAGCTCCTGGAGATGTAGAACTCGCTCTTCACTTTATCAAGAAATTAGCAATTTGGCCATGTTTATTTAAAAACATTTTCAACTGTAAAATAAAGCAACAAAAAATGGAATTTATCGAGATTTCTACAGTATCTTGATGCCTGTCTACCAATGTCCTGTTACATAACCTCATGGAAGTTGCCCTAAGATGTTAATACTGGTATATGAATAAACTATTCAAAATATATTGTAATTTAGCTCATAAGGGTGAAGGTGCTTCTCCTGACATTTTATTAAATAACTTATGGCAAATTCGAAATCAGCACACTAAACAACATGGTTATACAAAACTTCATGCAAATTGAACAATAAATAACAAATTTAAAAATGTATCCCAGATTTGAAAATGTTAAAGGGTTAAAAAAAACAACCTAATTTTTTGTTTAATGAAAGTCTACTTAATCAAATGAAAAATTATAAGAATTGTAATAATGCAACACAGCCTTATTATTCCTCTTCCTTCATTTTTGCTTTGAGCCTATTTAAATTGCTTTCATGAAAGCCTATTTTAATAAACAATCAAATAAGATACATCAGTTCAATTCAAACTAGTATGGATACTTGCTAGAAAAATTAGTGTGTATTTCAGAAGTCAAACTGTAACTAACTTTTATCATTAGGATAATTCATTAAATAAGACAAATAATTAAGTTAACAATAAATAGATGCATTATAGAAAAACATAAATGAGATGTAAGATTACAATAGTTATACAAGATTAATGCTGGTTGACTATTGAACGTGTAATATATAAGTTCAGGAAAACAAGTGAACATATCATGGATCATGGAAAACTTTACGTCAAATACAAGATGTGTTGACATATAGCAAGTCCAAACTATAGGATTGTCTTGCAGCTGCTCGGGTAAATAAGCGTCCAAGTCAGCATGGTCAAAAGCAGTAGGCTGGAAGAGTCTATTCACAATCAAAACAGCTAGGCAAGTGCCAGGCTACTGTCAGTAGGGTCTAAAAGGAAAAACAGTGAAATAATTACCAATTAAAGTTAACTGTAAATCCTATAAGTTGAGAGTTACTTTCATATATAAATTGAACTAGCTTGCTTAATTAGGACTTAAGAAAGTCCTGAAGATACATTGTATAATGAATGATATGGGAAAGTTTTGTTAATTACATAGGTAGATGGCTAGCAAACAGGTGTCAACACCAAATAGTACTATTGGCTGTCCTTTTCCCAATAGGTACTGCCAAAGCACTCAATTGTACATCTATACAATAACCCATTCCCTGGGGTACAACTTTACAACTTTAGTACACACTAACTTTTAATACTTAGTCAATAGGAGCCAACGATGGCCTAAAAGTAAAGGTATTATCTGCGCACACCCCATTATGGAAACTAGCGGAGTTCCGCGCTTTACCCACCCCAGCTAATACCACATGCAAAGTGTGCAAACAAGAATGATTCAATACATTGTAGCCATACAAAAATTAAACAACCGAACATGACATCCACGGCGTCATGAGAAAACAAACTAGTCATAAGGACTAAAAAGGAAGTACTGTACTTGGGGATAAAATCAACCTTTAAGACTAGGTCCTTATTACCTCTGGAGCTCAAGGCTCCTATATTTAAGCTATGTCATATGGACATAGGGAAAAACTTAGTCACTTGGACTAATATAAGATGTCTGAAAGACTTGAGAACATATTAGAGTCAATTTGACTTCACCAACTAAGTCAAAAGGACACAAAACCAAAATCTAGTCACTTTGATTGAAATAAGAAATCTAGATTATAGTTGCCTTGACTATAAACTAAGTCTGTAGGACATGACATCAAATTCTAGTCTGTTAGACTAGATCCATAATTCTGATGGACTTATTAATAACGCCTTGATACTTAGTATATCGAAGAGGATTTCTCTCGACGACGTGGTGAGACCCACGATCCAAACTTCATGGCGAGCTGGTACTTCTGTAGGTGATAGAGTGGCATTTCCTTCTTTGATGATACGACGTGGTGAAGTACGATAAGTGAATCTGAGCGGCACTCATTATATACGATTTCTCTGAACAAACAGAAATAAAAGGAAAAAGGCACAAACACAGGCAAATGGGAGATACAAAACCAAGAGGAGAAAGGAAAAGACAAAAGTCCCAAAGAACGCCGCAAGAGCAGCAGTGCTATAGGTTAATGACTTTGATTCCAAGCCGGTCCCGTTCATTTCTACTATTGGGTGATTCAACGAGGACATGTGTGAGATTTACCATGCTGGTGTCCCCGCCATACCTGTCGTAATTTCCTTGAAAGCATGGTGATTGTATCAGAGCCAATCCTATTATGGTGAGTAAGTCTTTAAGGATATTATTACTAAATAAATCAGTTTTAATTATCTTCTTTGAATTCAGCTATAATATTTTTATAAGTATTCGTCTCATGAGTGTTATTTTACACACTTGTATTTTCTTCTCGGAATGATGGTGGCTGTATCCGAGCCCATCCAGTCATGGGAAGTAGATTTTGAAGCATATTATTCCTAAATATGTCAATTTTAATTCTCTTCTTTGGGTTCCACTATAATAATTATAATTTAGTATTTTTATGTAGGCTCATGGCTCATTTTACATAATTGACATGCTACAAAACATTAACAGTAACCTTAATGTCCTCATTTCATCAATCAGGGCTTTCAATAAAAAGACAAAATGTTGTGTAGCATTCACTGCCTTCAAAATTTAATATAGGCCTAATTAAGGTATTGGCTGTACAACATATGGCAATTTGAATCATAAAACTGAGACAGTCTAGCAACCACGAAAGTCACAACTAAAAACACTAAACCATAAATAAAACATTGGCTGACAATGCTGCCACTTCAAGCATTGCTGGCTGAGTGAAACTTTGCTACTGTGCAGCTCATATTCCCTTATGATTTGTTTCCATACCGCATTCAGTACACATTCACCGGCCGTTGTCTCTGCCTACTGACAACGCTGTTACTAGACTACTTGATTAACTAAGATTTCTCCAATTTACTAAACAAGGAATTTCCTTCAAATGTTTGATGATTTTTGAAGTTGGGATTTTTTTAGATCAACATTTGGGAAATTTTAAATTTGTCTGTACAAATCTGTGGTTAAGGACTTTCATAGTAGAAAGTAATTGGTTACAGAATAAGCCTAGAATTTCCCAACTCCAGATCTCAAATCTCACAAAATTCTCAACTTTCAAGCTTTTAACCTGGGGCGGGGGATGAATGTAGCCACAGGTGTGGTGAATGAGATAATTCCCAAATAAGTCTTCTGAAGCCACGTGATTATTTGTGGGCTTGCTTGTCTGAACCCTTAATTTTAGTAGTCTCAAATCTAAATCCAATTTTATTTTCATTCGCCAATCAAGAACGCAAGAAAGGCACCAAAAATAAAAGTGGGAGGAACTTTTACCAAGATGCAGATTTTTGAAAAGCCGAATCATGTGGGCTGCAATAATAAATCTAAAAATGAATATTTAACAAATACAAATAAAAAAGTAATATGGCCCTATATTACAAGATGAATAACATATTTAAATAAAATGAATTAGTATATAATTTATGCTAAAGGTTTAGTTTCAAGTATTTGGGGGGAACAACTACATCGTTTAACAACTTTCAAAATTATTGTGGGTGGATTATTGTGTTACAATAACAGTGTAGCAGATTAAAGATGGAGCTCACGTTTGCCTGAAATATAAATCAGAATCAGCTAGATAAGCATAAAAGTCACACACTAGCAGAAATAAATCTTGACCCATGATACTTTGTGATACAAACTAAAATCATTTGTTATCAACACATTTTATTTTCATGTGAATGAATAGTTCTTTTTAAGACTAATTTCACAGTGGATGTTATTAAAAATAATAGTTGATTGTGGCCTGAAACAAAAAATGAATGACGAAACGACTTTGCATTTAACAAGCCATTTCAAATTTCCTTACAAAATTAGGCACAATTGCCTGTTTGTATCTCATGTTGGAGGTTCATGTGCATTGGTTGAGTGGGTTAGTTTAGAAATTTTAAGCAGATTTTGTTTTGCGCAGAACTGAGAAAGTTGAAATTAGTTTATGTCGCGCCAAGTGGACAATGTGGGTTGTGCTTATATCATTAGTTTGGTTTAGAGCTCATTATGTGGCCATGTTTCTGCACTGATTTTGTTTTTCGGCAAACTTGTTAATCCACAGTATAGATAATTTACCTTTCAGTCTAAACAATGTGTACATAACAGTGCAAACTGTCAAAAAGATTGAACATAAATTTTTATTTTAACCATAGATATTTTTTATTGGTGAAGCTTCTTAATTGTCAAATCCAGAATTTTATTTTCGAATCATACTTAATGTTGAATATTCAATTTGAAGTCGACATGACACTTTGCACACTCCTACTACATATTTAAGCCTCCATATTAATGTCTGTATTTATTACCTCTTGTCTAGTTTTAATTTTTTTTATGAAATGGCCCTAAATCAAATAAATACTGTGTTGGTTATAAAATAAATCCAAAACCTTACCGCGTGGACAATTTGCTCATATTGTAAAATATTTTTAGGAAGTTTCTGATGAGGATCTAGCCAGTGCAGAGGATTTTGGCGTCACCTTACATCAGGGTCTGATGTGTAAAGTGATAAATATTAAAGATAACAGCAAGTTATATGTCACTCTTCGACTAAGCATGTGTTGGGATAACAACCTAGAGGTGAGTTAATCTAGGTATTCAACAAATTTAAATTAATTTTTTAGTGTTTAAAAAAATTGAATAATTTCTAAATAAAGAAATAGCTCTAAATATTTTTAGTCATAATTAAATGTGTGTTTCCTTATGAAATATTTCTGTAATATTGTAAATAAAATAAAATAAATGATTAACAAGAAAGCTAGTCAATCTAGTCCTATAAAAATTTATATAAAATTTAGTCCTACAAAAAAAATACAATATTTTATAGGTAATTTTATATTTTAATTGTTTGTAAACTCTCATTGACTAAATATTTTGTCAGGACTCTCTGGAGCTGTTGAAGAATCACCTTAAGGACAGTGATCGTATTATCAAACATCTAAAGAAGCAAGGGTTGATGACAGCTCAGTTAAGTCATGGAGACAATGTTTCTGGCGTGGTCTTAGAAGCCTCAAATTTGGGTGCGATTGTCAAGTTGGACATTGATGTGGAAACTTTAGTAATGCCTCAACACTGTCCTAGAGGTATATTAACTAAGAGTGGCTTAAATTATAAGATTTACATTCAGTGAAACAATGTCCTAGAATACAATTTGGATCATATATGAGCTACAGGAGTAATTAAACTTTATGTAAAGAGGGGGGGGGAATTACTGGATAGAAGGACAATGCCTTACAGGCCTATAAAAAATCTTCCTAATAAGGATGGGTTGAATCCTATAGTTCTCAAATCCAAATTTAAATTCCCGAGTCCTTAAAAATGTAAAGTTTTAGTTCAAGTTAAAGTATCTAAAATTCAAGTTTAAAAAAAAAGTTGTATAAGGCTTGGTGCCACTGACAAATAATATTTTATTTGTCATTTAAAAAAAATAATTTTGCTATTCATCCAACTAAACATGTCTTTAACATTCCTTTTACTAATTGCTTAGAATTGTTATTTTAAGTAAAAGTCTTCATAATTGTATTTGAGACCAATTTTTAAAGACTTTTACAAATCTTAAATCTCTCAAATACCAGAAGATTTGAGGTTACGAAGATTCTATCATCCCATCTTTATTTCATAATGTCCCATTTAAACTACAACACATCACCACTAATTTGGGAGCTCAGGAAGCTACAGGTTATGATTTATCGCCTTTTTTTTTCTATTGTGTGCCCTCTTTTTCTATCTTCACTAAGATACAGCTTCAATAAATTAAAAAAATGTATGACAGCTTGTTAACTAAAATTCACCATAAATTATTTCTCTTGTCACACATTTGATCGTGTAGGTGTGAAGCAGGGTGACAAAGTGGAGGGGAAGGTGTTATTTGTGGATCCAATAAGTGGCCGTGTGGATATTACTTTTAATCCGTTGGTACTGGAACTGATCAACCATAAACAAGGTAGGTTGTAAATTAGAAAGAAAGTATCTGATTGATAAGAGCAGAATATCGACTTAAGCCAAGCTTGATTTTAATATACATATACTTTAAACATAACAATTAAAATAATTTTTAAGATAAAAAAACCTTGTCTTAGAGTGAAATTAAGACTCATAAATAGATTTAAAATAAAATAAAACATTTGATATTAAAATAGCATTAGTATTTTTTATAATAAAAATAACATATGCCATCTGTACATTTCAAAAACAACACCCAAACAGAAAAGAGTGACCAATGAGTCATCTATCACCAGACACACAATACAGCACAGAAACAGCCTTAATCCCATTCTACAGACTCCATATCTGTAGGTCCGTAGTCTATGGTCCTGTGGTCTATTCACCTCTACATCATCCATATCCTTAATCATGTGACTGGTCCAACCAATTAGATAATCAGAGACTTTGTCCAATAAAACTTGTTCAGTAAAACTCTTTGTAAGAAAATCATCTACAGAAAGAAGCAACCGCCAAGCAGTAAGCTGATCAATAAAAGAATTTAAAACAACCTTTTTGAGAAAACATCCGTGAGATACTCGATATTTAGAAGTAGTGTATCCACATTTGTGTGGAGGGAGAGTTGAAAACCAATCGGGATTTGAACCCTAATGTCTTGGGTCATTGGCAATCCAGTAATTATATAATAAATTGATCTCATACATGGACAGACACTTACAAATAGGGAACCTTTCTCTTATGTGCCCTGTACAGACGGCAAAGTACGAGAAGACTGTCAAGTTGACACACATCTCCGTATAAGAGTTGTCATGGTGACTTCAAATTTCCTCAAGGTCATTCTGAAAGGTGACAAGGGCTGCTATCAATTTGCTTATGTACCAACCTCTGTTCACCTGAACCACTTACACCCAGATATAAGGCAGTACAAGCTAGGAGCAAACATAAAAATGGTTCTCAAAAGGTTAGTGTTTAACAATTGTGTTAAGAATATTTCACATGTTTTTAACATTTGATACATTGTACATCTTTTTCATTTATATGTTATTTCAGAGCAGTGAAATCCTAAACAATATTATTTCATGGTATTAAGAAAAATTATTGTCGTGTTAAACCAGAACTTAAAGTAGTAACTTATTGAATACACTTTTAACCCTTTCCCTGCCGCAGGCATTTAACAATAAATTTGTTTGTCCGAACATTTGCCTGCATTGGTGTGAATTGACGTTTCATTGCATTAAGTTAATTGTAATGCTAGCTATCAAAGAACCACTATATTTTTAGCCAGTCCAAATATTTCATATTTGAAGCTGATGGATGGAGCTACCAGTTCATTAATATACTTTGATCATGAATTTATCAATAAATGAGAAAATAATGAGTAGCAAAAAATTTGTCAGAAAAGAGTACAAGTAGAAATATGCGTATATCTCTGCTACACACGCGCCAGAAAATGGGTTAAGTATTACATATGTGCGATGACAAAAAATAAGATGGATATATTTGACAGATGTAAGAGTTTTTCTTTTTTTTATATGAACACGTTTCCAGCCCTTGATTTAAGTACTGGTTTCAGTTCCTAGAAAGTTGGCTCACTCTTTGGTCGTATAGCTAAAACAAAATATATTAATACAATTAAATTGATATAGTTGACATAAAGATAGTTTTAATTTTCATTATGTTGAACAGGAAAGAGGGAGTGGAACAAATAAAGGGAACCAACACAAATATAGCTTTTACAAAGAAAAGAAGAATACAGTTCACACTTTGAACTGCTGTCGCTAGACAGAAAGATAGCTAGCGGCTGGCTCCAGAGGAAAATCATTGTTTACTCTTCATTCGCTTGACCCAAGTTTAATTCTTTCAATACTCTTCAGGGGAGAGTGTGAAACTCTCAACACAACTTCTTAAAAAGAGAAGTCAAAATAACAAAAGGAGATAAAAGAGACATTGGTAAAGAATGACACACTCCCTCTTGAAGAGCTTTAAATAGAACAAAACCTAGGTCAAGGAACTTTGCGTTAACAGTTTGTGAACCCTTATGCCTTTATTCAATGTAAACAAAGGGAAAAAACCCACTCCAAATGCTATACTTAATAAACATTAATAGGAGAGTAATGATATTAGACGTTCAAATGGGTAGCTGTGTTTATATTTTTTTCGTTGATGTTCTATTTAGAAGAAGTTACAGGAAAGATGGATAGTAGCCCTTAAAAAGTAACAAACATGATATGGCTTTTAGAATGAAAAGAAGAACACAGTTCACCTTTGGCGGGAACGATCAATTTTCTTCAAGAGGCAGCAATGTAAAGTGTGAACAGTGTTCTTCTGTTTGTTGTAAAGGCCATATTATGTTTGTTCCCTTTTATATGTTTCTATCCACCTTTCCTGTATCTTTTTTCAAATATAATATCTCAAAAGATTAAAAGATATTTTTCTTAAAGAGAGATATTATCATATTCACATCCCATTTCTCTTTTTTATCATGATATCTGTTTTGTGTCTATCCCTTTATTTGTAACTGTTACTCGCCTGTACCTTATTCTTTGCAAACAAAGATTTTAAAGCAATATATCACCCTTTTTTTATTGTTTTTACTATACGATCCTCTGCTTTAAAGTGAATCACAAACTCTTAAACTTGTAAAGTATCTCTTTTTAGTAGTGTTACTTACTTTACAAACTTAAAATTTCATAAAAGTGAAAGAGAGTCAAAGAGAAATTAATTCTACTACATGTATTTGCTTAGATATATATTTATTTTATTCTAGTAAGAAATAAAACTTAAGTAATATTTCACCCTCAGTGTCCTTTTTTTTATCTACATCGCATTAGTTTTTTATTGAACTTTAAAAATATATAAATATGCATCTTCGTCATGGGTAATTTAATTAATAAGTTTTCTTTATTTATAGCACGGAAGGAGACAAAATAATTGGAGTCTTAGCTGAAAATGATCTAGCCTTGAAGCGTCTGAACAAAAAAAAAGAACATGACAAACTTAAGCTCGAAAGAAAATCTTCAGGTTCAGATTTTTCTCCACCAATAAAGAAATTAAAGCATTCTAAAAATAATAAAGATAACTCAGGTTTTGGTCACGACACTGAAGAAATGGTTGAGGTAAAGGAGGAAAATGATGATGAACCTGACGTGAAGATTGAAAATGAAGACATCTATGGGAATGAAGATGAATATAATCCGTATATAGAAATAAAGGAAGAATATGAAGAACCATCACAAAATCAAAATTCTAGTTTGGAATACATTACAGATAGTAGTCCTATTTTAAAAAGAAATAAAACAAAAAAAAAGATAGTTGAAGCAGAGTTGATTAAAGAAGATGTTGAAATCAAAGAAGAAGAATTGTCGAGCTTTGAGGATACACAAAGTGAACACTTGAGGAGGTTCGTGAAAAAACCTAAACCATCATTTGAAGTTATCTCTTTGGACTCTGAAAGCAATGATATGGGGACACAAAAATCTGATTTATCAAATAAAAAGAAGAAGAAGAACATTGGTGAGAAGAAACATGTTCATGCAATAGAAGTTTTGTGTGTTGAGTCTGACAATTCAAATGCAGGGGAAGTCAATAAACTCAAAAGAAAAAATGTGAAAAAAAATAAGGGGGGGCTGGTCATTGATAAAAGCGATAGAAACTCTTCTGTAGCTAGTAATTTGATCCTGAGGAACAATCATAGCAATAATGAACAGTCAGACAGTAAAAAGATGGACAATAAAGTGGTCAGTGAGCATTCAGATAGTGAAACCGATGATGGCGGTGGCTTGAAGAGACTTTCGTTGAAGACAGGATTTGTTTGGAATCCTAAACCAGAACAGTTACCTGCTCTACTGGGGGAGAGAGCAGTGTCTAAATCTTCTAGTGAAGAGGAAGATACAGAAAAGGTGATAAACTTGTTCATCATCATCAATTTGGAACATAAGCCTCTCCAACATCTCCTTTCCTCCAATCACATCTCCTCCCATCATTATCTTGTATTCTCCTCTTTCTGCCACACTTGTCTATACTCCTTTCAGAACTATCCCTCTCACCCCCATTTCTCATCTTGTCACTCCTATTCTGCTTCTCACAAATTTTATTTTACAGGTCTGTATTCTGCCTCCAACCCATTCCTTACTTATCCACATATCTGCTTTGAATGTCAATATTGGCAAGTAGTATGGTCTTGGTAATCACTCCCATTTCTTACACTTTTTAAAAATGTTTCTGCTTACCTCCCTTTCACTTATCTCTCTATTGTTTCTTCCATTTTCCTCTATCGCACTCCCCATGTATTTTGAGTCTTTCCAATAACTTCAACTGTTCCCCTCCCACTTTCACACCAGTTATGCAACTTCCTGTCTTCCTGGTTGTAATCACAATCTTACTATTCCTCCTTACATTTAACCTCATTCCATACAACTTCACCCATTCTTCCCATGCATCCAACTGCTCTTAGACTTTTTTCTCCTCAATGGCCCACACCATTAGGTCATTCACAAACACCATTGCTTTAATCCTTCAATCCTAAATCCTTTTTTTTTTTACATTCATCACTGTTTCCAGCCTTTGGCCTTGGCCATTGTTTTATTCAAGCCATATATTTTCCACAGCCATTTTGCTAGGCTTGTCATGTCTTATAATCTAACTTAAGACTAGAACAGACACAACATCCAGTCCTCGGCTGTTCATCAATGTGAAAGGGTAAACCCATATTTCATCAATGATAAATTTTTTGGCCATGCCGAGGATTGAACCTAGGACCCTTAACTCAGTAGACAGACACACTACCGACTGAGTTAAAGTGTCAGATCCTAAATTCTTTCTACCACTTCATTATTTCATCCATCGCTATAATGAACACTCTTTATCAATCCATTCCTCTTGCACAGTTCTATAAACTTATCATTATTCCTATTCCTACTCCCTCCTCCAGCTGCCCCTACCACTTTCTTATAGCCTTGCCTTTCTTTTCATACTAAAGTTAAATATAAAGTAGAGATGGGTCAAACCCATTATTTTACGGATCTGAATCTGAATCTCCAATTTACCTTCAAATCCAAATCCGAATCTTGGAAATAAATTATGAACATAAGAGGAAATAAAAATATAATAGAAAATACAAATAGTAATTGAAGGTTAATATTCCTTCAAATAATCCATTCATTATAACCTAAATACATTCAGTTTAAGTGTTAAATTATTGGTCTGGGTCCTGGTAGTTAAGTTCATCTTATAATTAAATTATATATTATTTATAAACCACCAATAAGCTGTGTTTGAGCTCTAAAAGAATTTTCACTTGAAAAATTAAAAGAAGAATTTTTTGTTTAAGGATTTGTTTCTTGAATTCGAATTTTTTTTTATTCTTCGAATCTTGAATATTCTATAAAAAAAAGTGTATTTTACTTTTAGTGAAAATATTCAAACACATTAATATCACGATTCTAACAACAGAATATTGTCTCTTAGAATATTTTATTTACTGACGACTTCTTCTGTCTATGTCAAGCATATTGATTATCAATTCCTTGTAAACAATTATTTTTATCTCGTCAGTCTGGCAGTAAGAAGAAAAAGAAACGCCTGAGCATGGCAGAGAAGAGGGAATTGGCTCGACAGGAGGAGGCCCGTCTCCACGAAGTGGAATTGAGACTCATGGACCAGGACAGGACTCCACAAAGTGCTGATGACTTTGACAGGCTGGTGCTGGCCTCTCCCAATAACTCTACCTTCTGGATACAGTACATGGCTTTCCATTTGCAAGCCACGGAAATAGAAAAAGCGCGAGCAGTGGCGGAAAAAGCTCTCAAAACCATCGCTTTTCGTGAGGAAGCAGAAAAATTGAATGTTTGGGTCGCACTACTTAACTTGGAGAATCTTTATGGGACCTCGGATAGTGTCGGCAAAGTGCTGGAGAGGGCGGTGCAGATGAATGACCCCCAGAAAGTGTATCTCAAGATGCTGCAGATATATTGTGACAGTCAGAAAGCACAGGAAGCAGATGAACTTATTGGCCTGGTCTGTAAAAAGTTTCGAGACAAGCAAGAGGTGTGGATACAAGCAAACACTGTTTATATGAAGCTTGGTCTTATTGAGAAATCTAGAAATTTATTGCAAAGAGCTCTCAATAATCTGGATAGAAAACAACGTAAGTAAAATACTTTATTTTACTTTTTCAGCACCACATTTTATTACCTGTTCGGGTTACACACCTATGTACTAATTACACTAATGTGTTGGGTATTAGGAAGGTTGAATTTAGAGGAAGGATAGCCACATTTGCATTGAGGAGAGTGGAAAATCATTTAGGGTAAACCACCCCCAGTACACCGATTTAATGATTTTTTTTTGGTAGAGTTAGTGAAACTTTGAGATGTGCTTTTTGTCATCTATATTTATATTTTAAACTGAATTACTTTTATTTCCTTTGTGTATTTCTTACTTTTAAATATAAGTGGTTGGATTCTGCTTTTAAACTTACAAGTGCATACAGTAATCAAATTATTACTAAAGTAATGCATATTAATCCAATGAAATTCATAGAGGATATGTTTTTTTGGAGTAAAAAAAAGTTTTCTATTTGAAATAGAGGTGTGGTAGTTCTTGGCAATTTTAGTGTTTTGAGCTATTTGAACTGCCCCTAAAAATTTGAATATCTAGAATTTTCACTTTTATCTCCAAAGTTTTATAAATTTCATTCAATTTTATGATAAACTATTTCAGAGCGAACAGATCCTTTCAATATATATATTACCTGATTATAAAAATATAATTTATACTACTGTACTTATTAAATTTGGGTAGAAATTCAAATTTTTGTGATAATTTTTTTCCTACAAAAAATTGTCATCATTCCTAAAAATTCGTATTTGTGTTTATGGTTTATGCATGGATCTATTACAAAAATTCATTGTGATTAAAATGTTTAACAGTGAGAAGGCCCATGGGTCTAAATGATTTAACAATTAAAAGTCAAATATTTACCCGCTTCGGTAACTTTGTTGTCTAATGCGCTACTCTCGTGTTGTACTAGACTGCCGAGAACAGTTAAAACGGATTTGATCCTGGTCAGGTTCATTGAGGAGATTTTCCCTGAATGGTTTTACACTCTCCTTACATGAAAATGTTGTGCATTTCCTATACATTAAGTCTTCTTAATCCCTAACCCATTAGTGTAATTAGTACATAGGCGCTGAAAGGGTAGTAAGACACGATGCTAAAAAACGTGACATATTAGAAATACAAGTATTGCTCTATATTACTTAGTACAATTAATATTGCTCTATATTACTTGAATTCTAATAAAACTTTGTTTCAATTTGAACTTGATTTGAACTCAACTTGAAATAAAAAATGGCTTCTCCCACACCCCAAATTTGCGAGGAAAAAAGTCAATTTTATCTAAGTCTAGGGTGTGTGATTAAGTTTTATGTTTCTCCATGGTTTCAGATGTTGTGGTTATAACCAAGTTTGCTCAGCTGGAGCAGCAATTTGGCTCTCCTGAGCGAGCTCAGACACTCATGGAACAAATTTTAGTGTCATATCCTGGGAGAATAGATGTTTGGAGCAGCTACGTAGACATGTTAGTCAAGTCTGAACGCATTGACTTAGCGAGGTAAGTACTGTAATTTCTCATCTTCTTTGTTGTAGAAAGACTTTTATTTTAAATACAAAAGATCGTTTTCTGAATATGTTTCATACGCATAGTCTGTATTCAGGGTTATTAAGTTGTTAAAGTAAGACAGTTGAATAAGTCACAAAAAAGTAAGACTATTTGGTTCATTGGTCAGAGATGTGTGAGGCTCAAAAATATCACGATTAAAACCAGGAAAAAAATATAACACGATAGTGACACCTTAGACCATTTGGTCACTGAAGTAGGTACTATTTTATTAAATGCATTTAAACTATGTATGAGTTATATCTTAAGTGTTTGAATAAATTATAAGATAATTCAAAACAAGCTGCAGCCAAAATGGTAAAAGGAACTTTAGCACTCTATAAACTATATATTTACTCATCCCTTGTCATGGGAAATTTTGGAAAAGTTGCATAATACCTCATAACCTAATTACTATTAGGCATTAAGGCTTTTTTTTTCACAGCGTCTTACTATTGTGCTATTTACAAATTTACGCTTATGAGAAAAGGAGTAAAGCATTAGAATTTATGTGGGAGATTTACCCACACTTGAGGGGGTAGAGTGGTAAACATTTTAGGAAAAATCATCTTAGGTACACCAGCCAGTGTTTTAACTCAGACCTTACTTTTGCCAGAAAATCAAGCCTGACACCTTGGTCTTTGTTCCTATTGATGCGGGTCATTGCAAAGATAGTTAATGTTATGTTTTATGGAGATATTCTTGATTTTGTTGTTTAGTTACTCAAAAATAACCTCATCCATACAAATTACATTCAGGTGACCTGAACTACATTTGAGAAAAGAGCCACACTCAACATAGGTTAATCTTTGTGAGAAAAATCCATACCCAGAACACTGAAGAAATATAAAGAATAATTCAAACAAATTTCAAATATTTCATTTTAATTAATGATATTATAAATGTTATAAGACTATAGAAATAAATAGTTTGTTGCAACACTTGTGGGGGTTGTGAATTATGACAACTTGGTGTTGAAGTAATGTGTCTTGGTCTTTGTTCTCGCCAATAATTATAACAATTATTTGCCAAATAATTTTAGCCAGTACATACCATCACGTTTGTACACCAAATGTATTTTACAAAAATAAGTAGTGCTATCACCATCTATTATTATATACTTACACATTTATTTACATTTTTCATTATTCTTACATTGTACATTGCAATTACAGTAGTAATGTTCACTACACAAAACACAAACTGCTACCACCTAACATTAGAATTAATATTAATCAATAATCATAATCATCATCATCATCATCCAACATTTTTGCCTCTGCTGGTCGTCTGGCACATCTTCTATTCCTGTCGATCTCTCCAAACTTCTCTCTCATCCATGTCCTTCTGCACTTGGTCCATCCATCTGGCTCGTGGTCTTCCAATAGATCTTCTACCCTGTAAGGCTTTATTAAGCATTCTGTCCCTCTCCATTCTGATCACATGACCTAACCACAGCAACCTTTTTCTCTTCAATCTATCTTCTAGTAATATAACTTTTAAACTATTTCATCCCTTATCCTGTCTCTTCTTGTTACATTCTCAACGCCTCTAAGGAACCTCATCTCTGCTGCCTGCAATCTACTTAAATCTCTCTTTGTCCCTGTCCAGGTTTCAGAGCCATATGTCAATATTGGATGACAACATGCCTTATATAACAAAAGTTTTGGCCTCTTTTCCTAGATTCTATCGCAAGATTATATCCTTAACCACAATAATATCAATGCCACTAAATAGGGGCGTTGTCCTCCAACAAATCTGACCCCATTCTCTTGTCTCTCCCAAAGGATGTCGTTTGAGACACTTAAATGTATTTTTGTTTGAATTGTGAGTTGTCTCGACAGTTTCTAATCCAGTATTATCCAGGTAAGTGTTCAGGTTATCCCTCTTGCTTTTTACCACCCTATTAGAACTACAAGGATGTGCAGATACAGATATGTCAACAATTTAAATAAAGGAAAGAATGTAAAAGCTTTTTGTGAGAGAGGATTATTTAAAAAATTGTTGGAGTAAAAATATTCTTAAATAGAAGAATTGATTTTTTTCTTTTTTTTTTCAACATAAAGTATTCAAACTGATAATTAGCTTGGAGACTTAAGAGTTATTTCATACATTTGATTTGGTTTTGCTTTGAAATGAAGAATGAATGTGCACACACTTTATCATTTATAATATTTATTCATTGATATTTAATAGCTTCTCTCTGACTAGTAAAGATAAAAAAAAACACGGAGAAGGAAATGCTGCTTATAGTACAATAAATAGTCAAGTCCTGACTATTTGACCTAAACAGTACCAACAGGTGGTCAAAAAACCAAAATTTAGGATAATACGGAAACAAGAAAAGAATTGGAACAAAACAAATTAAAATAAAATAGAAGTGTTGAATAGATTTGAAATAAGGATTATTAATTACTCCATATTATAGATTATGCAATAAATTACAAAACCTTTATTTTATCCATCCAAACAGAAAAAAAGGTAAATCAAGTAAGTGCAACTTTTATCACATACTGTATTT
Source organism: Timema californicum (assembly GCA_902141385.1). NCBI lineage: Eukaryota > Metazoa > Arthropoda > Insecta > Phasmatodea > Timematidae > Timema > Timema californicum. The sequence goes on along the minus strand of CABFOW010000530.1, from coordinate 211,601 downwards.
TAGTATGCAAAATGCAAAATTCACTCTTTACAAAATTTGTGATTGAACTTTGTTTCCCAGCTTTGCTTTTCTTCCAGGTCATGCCAATAGCACGTTATATCTATGTCAGATAATTAAGACTTCACTGTATCTCTAATTGGTTATTCAAAGTAAATATAAACACAATTGAATGTTAAGTCAAATTATCTGAGTGCTAGAAAAATTACTGGATTTCTTTTCACTTAGTCAGGTCATGCAAGCTCTCTGTGGCTCTCACTTTTGAAAAATATTATCAATAACTTTAAAATAACAAAATATTAGCGATACCTATAAAATAACAATAATATTATAGTAAAATGTTATTGTTGACCACAAAGAAAAAAGTTTGTTTATTTAAAACATTCCTTCCTACTGTGACGCTCATGTTGAGTGCAGGAAGAGTGCTTCAAAAAACAACCATGAGATCACAAGAGAAACATAGATTTTATTTCAGTTAGTTAAATTACAATTATAGAGTTGATACAATAGTACATTAAAACCTTAATGAGCCTACGTTTAATCTGTCAAAATATTGACTGAGCCACTATGACTTACAAAATATTAAAGTGAATGTTTGAAGCCTAGATTCAAATCTACCGCCCAAGGGCGCGCTTACATCCATAAACACAAGATGGCTGACATATTTAGTTTTAAGTGCACATAGAATTAACTGAAGTTTAAATTAAATATATATAAAAAATGCTCATAAAATTTAGCTTTACATTCCCATAAATATATACATGACTTAGCGGTCGAATATTTTAAACAAAGATCCCAACAATGGCCGTTGAGTGCTAACCCTAATATTACAAATAAGTTTTAGATGTGTACAATAAGTTCCGCAAACTCCCGTTGCGCTCATGATAACCTAATTCCATATAAAATACCTTCACAACTAAGTGAACTTATATCGTCTAAAAATACCCAAGATTATATCAAACGATTACTAGGATTCGCTAACATGAATTCCCCTAAAAAGTTACTATTACGAATCCGTGGTTCACCCACGTCAAACCAAATTAAAATCCCCATTCATAAACATGAAAAGAAGCGCCAAACAGTAATTTCGAATAATATTGCACCCCATATTTAAAGCCAAAGAGAATTTTGATTAATATCCCCAAATATTAGTTATAAACCAGCACCCTCACCTGGTAAGAGCCAGTGATACAATGAGTACCATACAAAATAACACCTGCTGTTATATAGCATAAACAGGTCATAGACGTTCTCAGAAGAGGGGGAGAGGAAGGGAAACACATAGAATAAAAAAAAGGGTGAAGACTAGCGCTCTGGGCATATCGCGGACATCCCAGCAATTTCTCGGCCAAACTCGAACATCCCAGAAGCGGATGTTCGCGAAGTCAAGTTGACAACTAGATTATTATGGGCGGTGCGAGGCGCTGATTTGGTTCGCGTCCCAGTCAGTCTTCTTTACCCAAGCCACGGAGTGGATGTGTTGTTGCGTGCATGTGCGTCCCTTTCGACGAGGTGAGGTCTCGATTAGACATGGTGAGACTTGGTGAGCCTTGGTGAGTGTAGAGCCTCCATATTACCGGGTTGTTGGTTTTAGATGTTTGTTGTTCGGAACATCGTTACACTACCAGACATACCTTAAAAGCGTTTGTAATAGTGCTTTTTAATTTTCAAACCAATATTATTTTCAATGTAATTCCAGCCAAAATCTTTATACTATTATCTCCCCCTAAAAATTCCACTCCCAAATAATTTATAGTAAAATTGTATAAGCTCCTCCTGAGGGGCTTTTGGAATTAGATATCTAACCCTAAATTTAAGGGTAGTTTTACTGAAGAGCATGATGAGAACAAATGAATTTTCTCAAAATTTGCTCCAACGATTTTGATTAAATTCTATATCCAAACACTTTATCTATATAAACATAACGGCAACTCTCATTTTCTCTTAAAAATGACTTGGAGGGTACTCTACATGAAGAAAATTTTCCGATTTTCGTCATTTCTCTGCAACCATTTGAAACATGAATTATCTTATCTCCATAAAACATAACATCAACTATCTTAGCAATGACCCGCATCAATAAGCACAAAGACCAAGGTGTCAGGCTTGATTTTCTGGCAAAGGAAAGGTCCGAGTTCAAACGCTGGCTGGTGTACCTAAGATGATTTTTCCTTAACAGTTTACCACTCTACCCCCGCAAATAAAGTTGTAGTACTGTTAAAAATACACATCTTTTATTCGAAATATATTTTTATAAAACCAATAGTTTTTGAGCTATAAGCAAATATGTATATACTTTTTAATTCAGGTCTTTGAAAATGAATGTAATTCTTATGCTCTTTGGTGGACAAAGATGTTTCTCTTTTCTCAATTTTTCCTTAACACTGTTCCTAGTTCCTAATGCCATAAAATAAGTAACAATGTATATTATTTCAATTATGACCTTTGGTGTAGTGTTTCTAAAACAATGGATATACCTATTGTTTTGTTTCACAAATCTCACGGGTTTTTAGTAAATGTCTATTTTAAGATAAAAGTAGGAGAAAATCTGTGCGGTGCACCGTACCATCTATTTCTTAGTGTTGCATAAAATAACGCCTTGCTGTTGCCTGACTGCCCCACAAAAAATATATCATATTTTGTAAAACCTCCCTGTGAACCTGTAAGTATTATAGCCTTAAGATGATCACAGACATTCAAAGAGTAGTCTTGGTACTATACTCCATTCACGGTAGGAATTACTCTCTGAAAGGTCTTTTTTTCCTACCAATATCCTACTATATAGTAGATTTATGGTAGGAAAAAAGGCCTTTCAGAAGTCAATTCCTATGATGAATGGAATATATAATGCCTTCAGAATCTTTGACATACTTTCATATGTTTCTTTCAAGTCTAGGTCATGAATTAGAGGAACTAATAGATATTTATTTCCACTATGCAGCAGAACTGCTTTCAAACTTAATTTCTACACCTCAACAAATATGTACCATTTATTAGGACTGTTCAATACCTAATTATTTTATAAGATCATTAAAGTTTTTCTCATACTGTCCTCCACAGTAAAACTTTGGTGTGGATACATTGTTATTTAATTCCATCTTTAAGTCATTTACATTGCTTTAACCAGGAACCAAAAAGCTAAGATTGGTCTCTGGTTAACTTCAGGACATGAACCGAATCAAGGTCTTTCAAATCTTCTTTATAAATGAAATGTAGCATGTCATCAGTTCCTAGTTGGTAGTGCAAGTCCTTAGAAGTGGATGTGTTCAGCAGCACATTTGTCTGCACACTCTTCACAACTGGTTACTTCATCCCAAGCTTTTGGGGAACTGGAATCAACAGATCACATGTGGAGCTGGCCTTATTGCAGATATGATGTTAGGATATTTGAAACTGTGCTTGAGTTTTTTTCTTTACATCCCAGATATTTTTGTCATATAAAAATAACAATCATCAACACGATTTCGTGGTTCTTGCCAAGCCATAATTCATTAAAAAGGCATACTTTTGAGATTCCCATTTAGCTACATCCTCAGATGTGCTGTGTATGTTGTGCAGTTAATAAAGGAGATGTGTCGAGTCCAATTTCCGTCTTGGTTGCCCATATTGAAACCAAAATACAAATATTATGCATGTCTAGTAATACTTAAGATTTATATCCCCAGAATTATTGTAAACCTATCACACACATAGCAGAAATTATCAAGGTGATTAAGACACTTCCTGGTGACCTGGTGGCTTAGGGGTAAGGTGTCGGGACTTCGGTGTTAGGGTCCGGGGTTCAATCCTTGGTCCTGACACAGATTTATCTGATTACCAAACCCTTCCTTCACCTCTGACAAGATGTATATTAATCACAACTTGTGAATGTGGGAAATGTCAGGCCTCCACCGTGGTTTGGATTTCATGTTAAACTGTAGGTCCTCCATTTCTTCTCACAATCACCCTACCATTACACATTAGCATAAGTGTGTATAACCCGAACAGGTAGTAAGATGCGGTGCTAATAATAATAATAATGATAATAATAATAATAATAATAATAATAATAATAATAATAATAATAAAAGACACTTCCTTTGCTTCAGAATTAGCCTACAATAATACAGTGGTAGACAAATCATAAGAAAAAAATACTCTCCATATAAACTTAGGTCAACCACTCACACTAAACCTGTCTCTACTTAAACTGAAAGAGATATTGCATTGCCATTTACACAGTACAACAATACTCTTGAGACACTACTGCCATCTATAAACCCATTCGCTAATTTACCCCAAATAATGACCATTTTCCAAGTGTCTAATTACCAAATGGTGTATTTTTACAACATTTATAAAAAGATGAATTGTACTATGGTTGATCAAAATTAAAAATTACAGGTCCTATTAGTTAACGTTGTGATTTACTTGAAAGCTCAAATGTAGCTGATCTCACTAGAGGGCTCTTGTGCTCAATATTGTTTCACTATCATGATATGTGCAGCAATAGGTGTGCAGGGGCAGTTCAATATTGCGAATCACTTGTAAAACGGGTCTATTGTCGAAGTGCAACCAGCAGAGGGTATCACTTTAACTTTCTTCTTCCTTGGTGAATCGCGGTGCTTCCACTCATGGCTGCTGCTCATTTACTTCTGGGGTGAAGTGATGGAGCCATGTCTCATCACTCTAGTCACAACTCAGTTCCCCCAATGTATAGAGATGCAGTAAACTCAAAGATGACATCATTCTTTTTGATTGGTTGTTTTCTGTTAACACACGTGGCACCCATCTTGCACAGACTTTTGATTACTGCAATTCATCCACTACGATTTGTTGCAAAACGCCATAAGATAATTCAAGGTCATTTTTTTTTTATTCGTTTGTCCTCTTGAATTAGTTCCTCAACATGTGCAATGTTGACCTCGATTGTTGAGGAACTCGTTCTCTCACTTCGGCCAGGACTGTCATTTGTCACATTTTCCCTTCCAGATTAAGAGGAACATCATCGCTTGACACTGTGTTGGCTTGTCATCACCCCACCGGCATACACTTGGAACAATTTGAGATAAATCTCAGCTGAGGAAACATTCTTTTCACACAAAAAGCATATCACTGTGCATGCTTCGAAAAAAGAGCATTTTTCTAAGTGAGTTGCCATCTTTAACTGTCTTTGCGCACCTCTTATGATGCAGAACATTCTAATAACGCAGCCCCGAGCACTGCACCTCTCTAGCAACATTTTAACTTACACTTACTTCACAACGTTAATTAATAGGACGCGTAACCTTTTTTTCTGACTGATCCTCGTATGTTGGCTCCTCCAAAGCTTCGCAGGCTGTACATTGTCATGGATTGGGCCACACGTTGGATTTGTCAAGGCTAATACTGCTATGTTTCTGGGTAAACGAAGTGGACTATAGACATGTTATTATTTAGATGGTAAGTGCATAACCATTGCCCCGTTAACGGATGGGACAAGCATCTTTCTGGCAGAGATTGAAACGATAACACAATCCTTTTCATGGATGTACCTATTGTTGTGTTGCAGGTTGTATAACATATTATTATTATTATTAGCACCGCGTCTTACTACCTGTTCAGGTTATACGCACTTATGCTAATGTGTAATGCTAGGGTGATTGTGAGAAGAAATGGAGGACCTACAGTTTAACGTGAGATCCGAACCACGGGGGAGGCCTGGCATTCCTCACATTCACAAGATGTCTTGTCAGAGGTGAAGGAAGGGTTTGGTGATCAGATAAATCTGTGCCGGGACCGAGGATTGAACCCCGGACCCTCAGCACAGAAGTCTTGACACCTTACTGCCAAGACCACCAGGTCACCTATAACATGCTGATCCAATTTGCTGTATATTTAAGTAGAATTATTATTATTATTATTATTATTATTATATAATTGTCTGTACAAAAAACTATAAACCACACCTATTCTCCATCTCATATCTATCTCTCACCCGAACCGTGTATGTCGCACTGGGTGAATGAAAAATAGGTTCGACCCACTGCGGTGGCCGCAGGGTCCAAGGCGCTACTCTCTCAATAAACTAGACGGGGAGATCGAGGTTTGATCCTGGTCGGGTGTGCTGGGGGTGGTTTTTCCTGTAGGGTTTCCCACTCTACTTCCACGCGAATGCGTGTACACGTCCTAAAATTAAACCTTACTTATTCATAGCACACTAGCGTAATTAGTACATACGTTTACTGTCTGAACGAGTAATAAGACACGTTCCTAAAAAAATGTATTATGGGTAAAAATATAAGATTATGTAAGTCTGGAAAAACCTTCAGTTCTCGGGGATTTTTTCCCCACAAGAGTGAGTAGTCGCTCGCAATGTTGACTACACAAATTATGTTTATGTTTTCTAAATGGTTCTTACTACCAAAGTCCTAATGCAAGTTAGCCCACCCCACCCCATCAAGATAACGCTGTAAATAATGTGGACCATCGTGCGCCTGGGAGTTCTCAGAAGCGAACGAACGAACGAACGATGTGCGGCCCCGATTCATGGACTGCGTTGTGTTGGCGTGATGGAATGTTTGCTAGCGCCTTGGGTCTCAAAACCCGGCACCTTCCATTTGGTTCGTCTCGTGGTAGCCGGTTCGGATCAACTAGCATCTCCCCCCTTCCGGACCATAGCTTTTAGTTAGAGGAAAGAGTGCCCGGGGGAAGGGGGGGGGGGTTAATACAGGACCTACCAGCGCATCACTCGCAAACTAACAAGTCCGGAGTTCCGTCTCCTTAATGGATTGAATTAAAAAAGTCCTGGGTTCGATTCCCAGAAGTACCAATCTTACCACTGATAAACAGTTTTCGGTTATGCTCGGAATCTAACTTGGGACCTTTAACGCAGGTTTTTTAGCACCACACTAGCTATCCTTCCTTGTTACATATGTACTAACTACGCTGATATTTTAGGGACGGTAAAGGTTGGATTTAGAAGAAGTGAACCCGCATTTGCGCTGTAGAAGATTAGGGGAAAACAATCCTCAGTACACCCGACCGGGTATCGAACCCCGATATCCTCGTCATCGATATTCTAGTCTTCACGAGAGTAGCACCTTAGATCAAAGGCTTCCAACTGGCGGCCCGCGAAGTTTTTTTTTGAAAAGTACTCTAATGTTTTGTAAAATTATTGTTTCTAACCGAGAAATTGAAGGCTTAGACTTGCGTGGGAAAGAATCCCTGAAAGCTCCAACAGATGTTCATTCACTAATAAACTCAATCGTGTTTTATTTTTATAATAGCTTCGAGTACCCTCTGAGTCATATTTATTTAGTTACACCCCTTAGCCCGCCATCAAACTCCCGAGGATTCAATTGTGGCCCTTGGGCACTTTTAAGTTGGAAACCCCTATTTTAGACCATTCCTCTTCCCCCCCCCCTCCCTTCCCCACACACTTCTTCCCCTTTCGTTCCACCCCTTTCACTCTCCAAACCCAACATTTTTAGGGATGTCTCAAGACTCCAGCAGCCGTTTTGACATTCCTAATTATACCTCACTTATACCCAAATATCTTCATTGTTTGTAATTGTATCGGTGGTTCGAACAGCGACCTCCCAGCCATCGGGAAAACAGACAAGATTAACTGAACTAACCAGATAAACTCTAGATCGGACAACACAACCAGTCTCCAGGCTGTTGGATTCATCACAATCATGGAGGGGAATAACTTATTTCGCTAGTAATACAATTTTAGACCCTACCGAGAATCTAACCCGGGACTTTTTAAACCTGTAGATAGACGTGTTAACTTCCTAGCTTTGGTTTTGGTAACCGACCTATCGCTAGTAGTACATGAGGGACTGGAAGTTAACACTTATTTGTGGCTTTTTAATTGCGCTTTTCTGGAATGCTGTAGACCAAGAACGAGATTGAAAAACCTAGGATACCTTCACAGCATCTGCTCAGATTATCAAACCTTTTCAAACGAGAGTTGGACTCACTTTCGAACGACCTAAACCTCTCATGTGGCCTCTCGCGGGAATAAAAGATGACTATTCAATTTTTTAAAAGTAATTCTTTTTTTTTTGGTGAGTAGTCATTGACGAGAGCAAGTTAAATGGACAACAACAGGTGGGCTGATGGGCGAACTCGTGAAGTCAGCGAGCGCGCGTGTGTGTGTTCCGGATCCGCGTGGAAAGTAGCACATGTCCGCCTGTCTGGTGTGCTCCATTCACTGCTGCAGCTGCCAGACTCTTGCGCCCTGCCCTGTCGGTGATCCTTTGTCGGCGCTACGACCTACTACTAATACTACTACACACTCGCTAATATCGATAAAACAAGGGTGCGGCAAATCACAAATCACATCAACTTGGGGGGGAGGAAGGGGGGGATTGCCTCAGATTAAATGGGACCCTCTTCAGGGGCCGAATGGTCCTAAAGGCGTGACTCTCATTTTAGACTGGCCTGCTTTTGACGGGAAGATTGGGGTTCGAATACTAGCTGAAACTACTGAAGGTGATTTTCCCTAAATGGTTTCCCACGCCCCTTCCACGCAAATGCGGGTGTATAACCTTTAAAATGTTTCCTTCCTCATCCCTACCCCATTACAGTAATTATCATGTATGAATATAACTTGAACAGGTAGTAGGATGCGATAAAAAAACTGCTATCAAACATGTGGTGCCAAACATTAAACATATTTGGTGCGCAAATTCAACATTTATTTAGAAATTGGACCTGTCGAAAGAGTATAGATTTCTACACCAATATTAAATGCCAACATGTATTTCCTCGACAATTTAAAAATAAAAAAAGGGCCCATTGAGTGATGGTTCATTATATGGCCGGTCCGTGGGGTCGCACAAAATCATGGTTAGGGCTGCATGCAACCCATGGGTTTGACATATCTGGACTAAGTTGTCAATCTTTCAATAGACTTCACTTCACATGACGGGGATATCAGGATTCGGATATCGATCGAGTGTTCTGAGGGTTGTTTTCCCCTAAATAGTTTTACACTCTGCCTCCTTACAAATGTGGGTACATTTCCTGAAAATTCAACTGTCTTTATTTCCAACACATTAACATAATTAATACATATAATTATTTTTTTGGCACCATGTCTTACTGCCCATTCGGGTTATACACTTAAGTACTAATTACGCTAATGGGTTAGAAATTGGTAAGGTTGAATTTATGGGAAGCGAACCCGCATATTCATGGAGGGAGAGTGGAAAACCATTTTAGGAAAAGTTCCCCCCCAATTCATCTGGCCGAGATTTGAACCTCAATCTGCCCATCCTCAGCAGTCTTGCTCAACACCAAACTAGCACGTTATCCAACTATGCCACCGAGGCGGGTGAATATAAATTGCAAACCCGTGGAAAGACAATGACATAAAAACTATATATATATATATATATATATGCATAACCCAAACAGGTACCAAGATGAAATGAAATAATATGTATATATCATTTGTTCATTCAATGTTTCTTTCATGCAGGGCCACCCTCGGGAGTGTGCAAATGGTGCAGTCGCACAGGTCTTTGCAATTTGGGGGGTTGGGCCCCACTCTTCCTTAGGTGACAAAAGGGAAAGAACAAGTTTGGGTGGAAAATTTTCCATGCTGTCTACCGTCCTGGAAAACTGAAATTAGCCGGGAACTGAGAGCGGTCAGGGAAAAATGGGAATAAGTTGGGAATTTAGTAAATTACAAACAAAAAAAATCCATGAAAATGTTCTTTTACTCAAAATATGAAATATAATAATTATTAAATCAGTACATTTCAATGTGATTTAAACTGTCTTTTTTGTTTGTAGCTGTGTAGTATATTTAATAATTTTCTAATTCCTAGCAGACTATGTTATTACAAATTTTAAAAATGTTTATTTAAATTTTAAAACTTATTTTTATTTATAAAAAAGATTTATAAAAAACATGAGGGTAGGGGGATAGAAGGGTGTGACATACTTTTGAGTAGGGAATTTTAGGAAATTATCAGGGGAAAAGTTGGGGTATTTCATTGGTAAAGTTGAGTATAAACCATGTTTTTGCTTGTGCTCTCGTATAGTAGAACCTAGGCTCAGTGTATAGGCGATCTAGCATATATTGTCAGAGTGAAAAAACAAATAAAAACATAATCACATGGTTTGATTTATTGGACGAGTTAAGTAATTTCTCTGTTTTAACTCCACTGAGTTGCATTTGTCTGTATCTCTATGGTGAATATGTTTCACTATAACTTTTGGATGAATTAAACAATTTAATTCAAACTGGCCACAATTGTTCTTTGCACCTTTATACAGATCACTTTTTTTAGAGAAGAAAATTGAATGAAGGGTTGGTGAGAAATCAATCCTTATATATATATTATTTTAGAGTTTTGGGGCATTTCCTGATACCTCATATGGCTAAAAATTATATATATATATATATACAAACTATTGTAACAATATTTAACAAAAATTGATTTTTAAAATTATTTTTGGGGATAAGGGGAGTGAGGCAGATATCTGAGTGTCCCGCAAACTAAGTTCGCCCAGGGTTCCATGTCTGTTAAGGAAGGCCCTGCTTTCATGCATTGCTGATACATTTTTTTCAGCTTGATGACTCCTCTTTAAACCTAAATAATATAATTTTGGTATAAATAACTTACCTGTAGTGAAAAGAGAAAAGTTGTAAAAAGTGAGGTGGAAGTGAAACATTGTTAAGAAAAATATAAATAACAAAAATTGACAGTTTAACTCACACCCTAACCATGTGATCGATCCTACCGGTAAACCACTCTTCCTTGCTCTGACCAATATTTTGTGCTGTGTTTCAGACACGTCTTGGAACGTGCGGTGACCCAGAAGCTCTCAACTCATAAGATGAAGTCACTTTTTAAAAAGTTTCTCAGTTTCGAGGAGACTCATGGCACTCCAGAGTTGGTCACTAATGTCCGACAGCTGGCGCTAAACTATGTGGAGGCTTCCACTGGGACATGAATAAATCTAGACTTGTATCTTATATTTCACTTAAAGGTTGTATCTCACATTATTAAACATAAAATAAAGAGTAATCAGAGGTGCAGTAGTATTTGAAGTATGTGGTGGGATATCAAAACAAATGTGGAGCTATCTCTAAAAAATGGCCCTCTAAAATGTTTGCATTGGGTGTATCTTAATTCAAATAAAGTTTTCTTTTTCTTTTTACGCTTGACAATAATATAAGAAATTACTTTTTCAAATGTAAGTTTTCTAATTGTAATATTCAATCTTTTCATTGAAGGTTCAAATATTTATGAGATTGCTACATAACATGAATGCTCTGTTTATTTGTAAAATTTTCTTTTATATATATATATGTTTGCCTTTGTTATCACTTTGCTATGACTCCAATAAATAACAATTAATGTTGTAATAAACGTGTTTTGGACAATTTTAATAATAAAATATGTTGTTAAAATAGTTTGTGTACCTAATTATTTATTCTATAGTAACTTGTTTCGACTCTTCCCCCCCTCCCCCCAGGAAATATTTTATGGACATTTCTTAACATTCTAATTTTACTTTATGTTTATGAGTCTTTTGTTTGCCTTGAAAGGTTGCAACATTACCCTGCATTGTTCCATTATGGCGCAGCTTACAAGAAAGGATCCACATCAAGGTAAGACTGTTCCCTTTCAGGGTGAACAAAGTGCTCAGTCAATTTTGAATAGGAAATGCCTTATCTGGTACCTACTAGATCTAGTTTTATATATTCATGCATCAATTCATGTGATATGCAGATATCACTTTTGATAAATATTATAAATATCTACAAAATTAATAACATAGTAAAGTATGTGTATTTTATAAAAAGAAATTAGAACTTTATGAATAATCTGTCAAAACTCTTAAATTTTCCTTTCCTTTGGGATTGATACTTTTTCAAATAGTTTGTTACATGAATTGAATCATAACTTATTCCAGGACTCCACATTTATCATTAAATACTCAACCCTAACATCTGGAATTAAATATTCTAGTAGCACAAACATCTACATAAATGATTAATTATTTTAGGCACATCCTGGAATTGGGGCAAGGTCTCTAAAATGACTCATTCTTCCTAGCCACTTGGCCATGAATACAAGCTTTCTATAGTAATATATACATCATTTCTCTGTGAGAAAATATTAACTCAGATGACATGACGTTTTTTTTGTAAAAGTGAGAGCCTTATAGATTACTATCGATTGAAAGGCAAGTTAGGTTAAATGGAATATATTTAGCTGTACATTTTAAAACAAATAGAAATCAACCAAGATTTCTTATAGCTAATCACAATATATACAGTCCAATTTTCATAGCATAGTCTTTCAGAAAATATAAACTTCTCTTTTGGGATCAACAATGATTACATTTTACTATTTATTATTAGTGTTATTTTATAGGTATTGATAATATAACATCAAAAGTGACAGCTACATATCATATGACTTTACATATGAGTACATGACATTAGCTCTAGTAACTTTTATGGTTGTCATATAAGGCTCTGGCTATAAAAATTGGACTCCATTAACCCTCAAGTTGGCGTGTTGATATATATAACAATGGCAGACATGTGAGGTACCTAATACCGCAATCAGTTTTCACTGAACTATTGATACCTGTATGAATGAAATAATGTGTTTTGTATGTTATGTTTTAATTAGTCAATCTAAACACAGCCAACTAAATAAATACATTCAAAATAATTGATAGATAATCTTTATTATTGTGTTAGTAAATAGTAAATGCCATAATTGACTACATACAACTTTTTCTAATAGGAACATAATTTCCTAATATTACAAAAAAAACTCTTTTTTTTTAAGTTTTTTAAAATTCGTATCAAGACAATGGAAATACACATACGATACAAACATAATTTATCTTAAGTTTGATTATAAAGTTTATGATGTTACAATAGACCTAGCCAGCAGGTAGTGGTAAAATTAATATTGAAATACTTATGGTAGTAAATTCAAACAATTATAATTGAATTTTTTCATCATCAAACATGTTTCTGCATAAATAATTATTTTTACCACCAAAACTTGAATTTACAAACTATTCTAAATTGAGTTCTGCCCTCTTTATTTCGGTTAACTGAGGTTTTACTGTATTATTATTATTATTATAGGAATATGCACTTTCTAAAACAATTTTTTTTATATCAGCACACACCTTATGAACTAACTTATTACTAAGATATTTAAAAAAAAACACTCAGGCTGTAAATTCACCAATAATAACTTTATAGCCATACTGGGAATCAAACTCGGGACCATTGCTTTATTAGGTGAAAAAAAATATTCAAATAATCGTTAGACTATGGTAGACTCAGGATGAAATAATCTGTTCAAAAATCACTTTTATACATAATTAATTAATGTTAATTGATTCTCAACATTATTTCAAATAACTACAATTAACAGATGATTAATTAAATAAATCTCATTCCAAGTACGCCATCAGACAGTCAATGTCACATTGAAGGAATATAAAAAGTAACACAATCTTCAGGTATATGAAAGTGTTAACACACTAACAAATATAAAATTGGGGTACATTATACACCAGTGCACCTGCTCAAGGGTTAATGAAACACTGTATTGTATGGATAAATTTCTATCAGTAGAGATGAAGAGAGTGGCTATATTCGCAGAAACTGAAAAAAAAAAGTACTGAAAAGAAAGACAGCTTGGTCATGAATATTTGCCCATATGACTTTCCTTGTGTTTGAGATAAGAGGAAAGAAAGCAAGATGGTTTATTTGGAAGAAAGTTGTCTCAGAGAAACCTAATGTCAATATTGTTTCTCATAGTGGCGTGTACGAGAATCTTTGGGCCTAACCTATGGCCTTCAACTTTGGATGTACATTTATAATGGGACTTGCGAACCCAAATTTACCCGGCAGGTTTTTTTTCTTTTATGCTCAGTTTTATTTATTTTCTTAGCTTAATTTAAAATAAAATAAATAACAAAAAATTTATGTTTAGTTTGTAATTTTCTTTAACAAATCTAATTGTATGGTTCAATTTTTTTTTTCACCTTCATTGAGCTAGATCTTGTGTATCTATATATTTAAAATGAGAAATGATTCCTTTTGTCAGTGATGTCAGGTTTTCATCAATTTTTTAATGAACGCTTAAAGATTTGCCTCCCAAAAAATTTAAATTTTAAAAATATTCAAAGGGTAAGTCACAATTTTCTTTATACATTTCTTATTTTCTACTGAAACAATTTTAATAGCCGCCATAACCTATATATAATTTTTTGCTATTAGATGAATGTATGGTCACTAACTATTAAGACAGTGTTCCTGATGTCATAAAAAAAGTATTCAAGATTTCTAAAAAAAAAAAGGATCTCTAGATTTTCACAAAAATCAATAAACATTTAAACTTCCCTGGGCTTTTCTTACAACTCAGTTGTGACACTATTTTTTTTTTTTTGCCTGGCTACGAATTTTTATGTGAACTAGTTTAAGTTTAGGATGACCATGGAATTTTCTAGTTTTTAATAACCCAGTTTCTACTAAATACAGCTAGTAAAGTCTACCTACGGGAGACTGAGCTTAAATTGCAGTTGCTGTATTGCCAACTAACAATATTGTGGTATGCATAAATAAATTTTAATGTTAGTACAATTTTGTGATTAATTAACTACTAAATAATTATTGCTTTAATAATTGGATCACTAGTGAAACATCTTTCCAGAGAGTAAAAAAATAAATGTAGTTACCTTATCATTTATTAAAATTGACACATGTCAAAAGTTATGATACATTCAAAACATGGGGCTTGACATGTAATCACCATGTCTTACTACTTATTCAGGCTATAAACATACATGATCATTACTTTAATGAGGTAGGGGTGGGGAAGGAAGTAATTTTAGATGTAATCTACCTGCAGTTGTAGGGGAGGAGAGCGGGAAACTATTTAGTAAAAACCACCCTCAGTAGAACCTATCGGGATTTGAACTCCAATCTATCCATCTTCAACAGGACAGTCTAACACAAGAGTGATGCCACTGTGGCAGATTGCATTCAATTAAATTAGCTTTTCAAATGTTGGATAATGTTCAATCGACTATTCGAGTATACATTTTCTAACTAGATAATATTTTGCTATCCTAGAGTTGGGTCTAATTTAAATTTAGTTTTTCTTAAATCACATTCACATGGGTGAACTCGCAGACTAAATGCCAGGTACATATTGCTTGGCTAGGCTGTGATGAGGACGTCGGGGTTCGAATCCTCGCCGGATGTACTGAAGGTTATTTATATATACTTTATTTCCCATTGTCCCTTAATACAAATGCAGGTACATGACCTTTAAATTCTACCTGCCTCATACTTACCACACTAGCTTAATTAAAATGTCTACATTCGGAGGGTTCATTGTACTGACCACATGAGAGACTATCTTCACCAACGTGTGGTGGTGACTGCTCGGTCAGTATAGCTAGCTTGCAGGCTGACTCCATGGAGCTATATCCTGAATTGGTAGTAAGACATGGACCTCGAACAGAATAATAATAATATGACAGTCTACCCTGGGTATTGGAGAAATATATGGCATAGACCGATTTAGATTGGAAGGAACTTTTTTTACAGTTATATAAACTACTAAAACAATTTTCATAAAGTTATGTGATCTAGATCTGTCATTTTTCATAAATAATATCAGTATTAATAATAAATGTAAACGTGATCAATGTTGATCACAAAAAAAAAAGTTTGTAGTATCTAAACGCTCCTTCCTACAATTATTGTTCTATAACTTAATGATAAAACATTGGCATTGAAATGTTGTATGTTGAATTCCAATGTTCCTGTGTCTTTTTTAAGATTTGAAAAGTTTAACGGTAAATGGTAATGGTACAGGTGCGGGGTTCATATAGACATGCGGATATGTAAGATGATATTATGCACAGTAAATATTGCATGATTACACTACACATTAATAACAAGGGACACCCAACCCTCGACCCTCCTTTCTCCTTCTTTGATAAGTACTATGTGTGCCACACCATCGTATGTGTATGTGTGTGCGTGTCCCAGAAACCAACTGGCCTCCTACCAGCCTTCTTTTCTGGACCAACTTCTCTTCTCTCTTTCTCTGGCTTCTTCTTTTACTTTGTCTTATGTTCTCACTAACATTTTATCTATTCTCGAGGTTTTGTTTTTCTATTTTGCCCTCCATTCTTGGTTTCCCATCTCGCTCCTTCTTCCCTACTTTTATTTGGTATCTTGTCTCTCTTTAGTGGCTCTCACCAATTTTATAGTTCCTCTCTTGTCCAAATATTTCCAACACCTGTTACTGAAAGTGGAAGCAATGTAGACTAGACAAGTGTCGAAGGCGGTCTTTATTATTATTATTTCCTAGTAGGTCCTACTCGAGTGTGGGCTGGATAATTGATATGTACTAAACTACGAGAGCACGTGTGGACAAGTGCTTAACTTTCCTTCCTTCTCAAGTTATGTTTTATCCAAGTAGGAAAGCCGGGAAAATACAGCGAATTTTTTGAGCATGGAAAAAACAGGGAATTTTGTGAAATAAAAAACTGGAATAGCTGTTAATTTTTGGGAATTTAAGTGAAAATTTAAATGTTGCATCTTTGGATAGAATAAAAAGTTAATTGAAGAATTAAGCATGCTTATTCAAACATGTCTTATCACCTCTTAAACAAAGGTTGTGAATCAACAGCAGATATATTTCCCCATCAAGCATAATAAATGATCCTTATTCAAACATTTACATTAATTTACACTAATCACTTTTATGGAAAGTAAAATTTTATTACTCCTTTATTTATTAAATCTAAGTTGTCTGAGAAAATAATAACTTCTTCTAGAAAACCTAGAAAACGGTGATTTTGTGTTAAGAAAATAGTAGCAACCCTGCACTCACTGAATTGATATTTGTTGCTCACTGAAGATGCCTGGGCTATTCGCCTATTTGCACAAATTGTTAGGGACAAAGGAGATACATTTTATAGGAATTGAACCCATAGACAGTGAGAAATCATTTAGGAGGGGGAAAAAAAAAAGTACCCAGCCAAAATTTGAACTATGACCTAAAAAAAATGTGGATGCCTTAGCTGATATAGACACTTTTTTTTTTAGTACCTTGAAATTCATTTAAATGGGTCATCAAATCACTCATACCATGTGATGACTATATTTCCAACCCTCCCGGCCATGGTTGAGGCCAACCTGATATGGTGAAATCCAAGGACTAGTGGTAGAAGCTTTATAATGTACAGACAATTTTTTTTTATAGGGAAATTCTCATTTTACAGTTAGAAAAAGTTACTAGACTTACTTAACTTATCTGTCAAATATTGTGATCTGCATCTGTCACTTTTGATAGGTATTATCTATTCACATTAAATAACAATTAAGTGAAATGTTATCATCAATGTTGACCATAGCAAAAAGGGATTTATTTTCTAATAGCTTCTTCTTATTAAAATTGGACTGTATATCTTGCAATTGAAATAACCAAATAGGAGGCAGTCCTTTTCAGACCTAATTATAAGTGGGATCTGTCCTGGGGACTGCCTTCAAAATGTTTTGAGATGGTCGGCCCCTCGTTATGTGTGTCTGTGTGCCACCCCAAGGTCATGGGTCAAAGGTTAACTCTCTCTCTCTCTCTCTCTCTGAGCAACAGGTGTGGCGGCAACATTTCCTTCCGCCCGAGGTTTGAACCTTGTCACCTCTCTGGGGTTCCTCCGCCCCGCCCCCCACCACCTCTTCATGTCATTAGTTGTGACTAAACTCGGACGCAAGCTTGCTTGGGCTTATTTTTTATTATTATGGATGTAACAAACTATGATATCAGCACACAACTTACAAACTGATTTAATTTTATAGTAGAATCGTCTGACCTTAAATTCATTACTGTGAAAGAGGAACATCTTTTTCTAGTAATGCATCATCAGCTTCGATGGCCGCATGGTCTAACGCGCTACTTTCGCGTTAGACTGGACTGCTGAAGACGGGAAGATCGGGCTTTAATCTCAGTTAGGTGCACCGGGGGTGGTTTTCTCTTAATCGGTTTTATATTCTCCCTCTTCATAAACGCGGATGCGCTTCCCCTAAATTAAACCTTAATCCCTACCACATTAGTGGAATTAGTACATAGGCGTGTAACCAGAAAGAGTAGTAAGACACGATGCTAAAAAAAATGATAAAATAATACATCCCTTAGCTGTGGTGGTAATCAAACCAGGGACCCTTTCTCTCAGTAGTCAAATGGACCATCGACCGAGTTGAGGTGTCGGGATATTTAAGGTGTACTAAACATTTGACATTTTTTTTAAAAAGAAAAGCTAACAAAGGTTCATTAAATATATGATGTTAACTCTGATGTAAAACAGGGGTAATCAAAGTTGGAGAACCAGCGAATGAAAGCTATGCATACTGGGGGACCACCAGGGCCTCGGGTTAAGGGCACAGTTTTTTAGCACCGCCTCTTATTATCTGCTCATGCTATACGCACACTTAATAATTACAAAAGTGAGCTAGAGATTAGAAGGGTTGAATTTAAAGGAAGTGTGCCTGAGTTTGCAGGGAAGGAGAGTGGAAATTATTTGGTAAAAACCACCCTTAGTACGCCCGACCGGGATTCAATACACTTAAAAAAAAAGCTAAGAAATGAATTTTAATCAAAATCGTTAGAGCAGATTTTGAGAAAATCATTTTGAATTTTTTTAAATAGCTGTTGCGATTTTGTGCAAAATAAGCTTTTGGTAATAATTAAAATAGCAAATAAGATTGTATGTTGTTTCTTTAATATAAATTATTTAGTAATAGTTTACAAATGACTGACTTTTTAAAAATTTGAAATGTTTTAAAAATGGCTTTTAACAATTTTGTTTGAAATTCATCTAAATATAGCTTCCCATGAGTAATAAAATAATAGTGTTTTTTGGGGGGTAAAACATATTTAATAGTGGCTTACTGGTAACTGATTTTTTTTAAATTTTTGTTCCCAAACCTAAATAAAATATATGATTGTGTTTAATTTATTTTTATTAACTAGGCCTACTTTCAACAGCAACGCTATAAAATATTTACTCAAAATGTTGGGCCTGGGTAGGTAAGTTTTAATAAAGTGCACATGCAATAGTGTGAAGAGGGTGTGGGAAAAATACACTAATAAAACCTTCACCATCAGGCGCGCGAACTAAATGTCAAGCTCGTCTAGTCCGGTTTGTTTATTATTATTATTATTATTATTATTATTATTTAGCACCGTGTCTTACTACCCGTTCAGGTTATACGCTTTAAGTACTAATTACACTAATTGCTTAGGAATTGGGAAGGTTGAATTAGAGGAAGTGAACCCGCATTTGTGTGGAGGAAAAGTGAAAAACTATTTCGGAACACCCCCCCCCCCCTAAATTTCCCCCGCCAGAAATCCTAACCCCGAACCCCCCCCCCTCCGACGCCAGGCCCACACCCACAAGGGCGTGGGC